>JAWWEQ010044010.1:0-17299 GCA_035583055.1 Torymus tubicola | reverse complement strand
GCTTCTAATATTTAAATATAGTATCAAATTATTTGTCCTAGTTATATTTTTATTAAGTGACTTAAGATCATCATATGTAATTTTTTGCTTAAATTGATTTGCAACGTCATTAAGTACTTCGAAATCCATGGTAGATTTATTATTATAAGTTACACTATTGTTGATCCTTGTGATGATGTGCTGCCAAGTCTGAGACTTTTTGAAACTGTGGAATTTATTTTAGCTTCTGTGTTTACATCATATGTGTTGATTATTCCGTGGGTTAATTCTTGGCGGCTTGTCTCTTGGTTGTCGGTACTATAGTTTTCTAGTTTAGCTACGTATCTTGGTAAGTAAGGTTTTATTATACAGTCTGAAGTAATGATATAGTTCTTTATTTTTGCCTTTCGTATTGCACATTCGTCACTGTCAGTGGCAATATGGTTTATATTTTTTGTTAAATTTATTATTAGCATTACAGCAGTTTATACAGCACTTGATAATTTCTTTGCAGTCTTTCGTCTTGTGCGGTCCTACACATTTTAAACATTTTATATCATTGCTACTTTTTTTGACATTTTATACACTTTATATCATTGCTACTTTTTTGACATTTTATATACTTTATATCATTGCTACTTTTTTAATTTTTGACTGTGACGGTATTATGGCAGTTGAAATCACCTGATAAAATAAAAGGTTTAGGTAATTGTTGTACTAGGTCCTTTAGATTTTCTATACATATACTATCTCTGTTAGGCAGATATATATTGCAAATACACAGTTGTGCATGAGATAATATCAATGATACTGCTGTAGCTTCGAGATTGGTGTTCAGAGCGATTTCTTCACTACTCAAATTTTCTTTAACATAAATAGCTACTCCTCCGCTAGCAGATATACAGTTCAATCTATTTTTGTAATATATGTTGTAATTTTTTAAATTAGTAAAGCTATTGTTTTTAAAATCCGTTTCTTGTAGACATAATACTGCTGGGTATTGATCTGTAATCAGCTTTTAGATGAATTCATATCGTGTATTTAGACCATTTAAGTTCCATTGAATTACTTTGTTGTTCATTAAATTTGTGAATTTGTTATTGATAGAAATATCGGCTTTTGCCGTTGATGCTTCTCGTAAATAAAACACAGAAGTCACCTTAACAAGTATAAACATTTATTAATATTACACTTTGATAATCGCCTCCAATGAATATACACAAAACAATAGTAAAAGAAAGACTATCTTAATGTCGGATCTATAAAACTCGCGATGTGCGCATGACGGTTTTCCATACGGAAGTGTACGCCGCTCTCGCGCGCTGTCACAGGAGAGCGCGCCGCCGCGCGCCGCAGGAGGGTGAGGGGAGGAAGCGAAGTCAAGCTAACATGAGCCGACGACAAATCTCTAGAGCAGAACGTTCTACGATTCCTTATTTCTAACACTCCCTCTTGTAGTAGCATCTGCTCTTCCAGTTGATTTTGTCTCATCCAATCTCGCACCTGTTTGTTTTAGTTATTCTCTGAAACAAAATGAAAAATTTAAAGTAACTATTATGATTTAACTCTTCCAATTTAAAATTAATCTCATCAATGTGTTATGTATTTCAAAATATAACGGCTTTGTAAAAATATTCGCTATTTGCTCTTTTGACGGAACCCATTGTACTTTAACTAAATTTCTGGCCTCACACTCTCTAACATAGTGTTCTTTGGTTTCTATTACATGACTCAATCTTTTATTAGTACTAACTTTTGAACTTTGTACAGCTGCATTATTATCGCACCAAAGGGTCATTGGTAATAGCTCTCTATTTAACATTAGTTTTATTGAGTCATGTAATGATACCATTTCTTGGCATGCTTCAGTCATGGAGACATATTCTGCTTGGCAAGTCGATAATGATACATAACGTTGCCTATGGGTTTTCCATGCTACAGGATCTCCGAAGAGTTCTATTATATAGTCACTTGTGGTCAAAGCTCCTATTTTTTTATCATTTTAAAAAAAATGGTTTTAATTTGGTTTAAAACCAAAAATTGTGTCTAATCATACACCGAAGAGTCTGTTGTACTACATGAAAAGAAGATCGAACAGTATTCATTCCTAAGAGGGTGCCATACTCAATTTTTACCGACCGCGTCGCGGTTCCGTGGTTTTTACTTTTTAAAAAATGAAATAAACTGAATTATGCAAAACGAAGAGTTCATTGCCCTAAGTTTTATAATGATCTACCTTTCTGAAAAGATTCACGTCAAAATATTTATTAGTTTTTGCGTAATCTTTGACAAAAATTTCGAGATGGTGTTGAGTAAAAATCCAATTTTGGACTTTTGTCCAAAATTTACGTCAAAGTTTTGTCAAAGTTTATGCAAAAACTAATAAAGATTTTGACTTGAAACTTTTCAGGAAGGTAGATCATTATAAAACTTAGAGCAATGAACTCTTCGTTTAGCATAATTCGGTTTATTTCGATTTAAAAAAAGTGAAAACCGCGGAACCGTCTCGGTTGATGAAAATTGAGTATGGCACCCCCTTGATACATACAATTGTAAACAATAAAATTAAAACTAGGGGGTGCCAACTTTTTTTAATATTTCAGATTTGAAAAATATTGAATTTATCCAAAGCTATGATAGTTTAAATTTAAACAATGAAAATACATTAAAATAGACATGCGTGACGAACAGAGAATACTGTTGAGTGGATTTGTTGTTTGTAATTATTGATTTTACTTTACAAAACTAAAGTTTTGTATTATTTCATCAATTTGTCAGGATGACACCACCTTTACTATGTAAAGGAAAATATAGAGAAATCCAGGCTATTAAACTATCTGTACGATGTTTATTTAGGCCTCTACCTCTTTATATGTTTCGAGCGGAGGGCTCTTAAGTTAAGCGTTTGTTTATTTAATTTGTTTATTGTTTATTACTGTTGATTACCTCTTCTCATAGTTTCGTCGGCCCTTTTCGTTAGCGAAGGCCGTCGATGCTTATCATACAATATATATTTATATATCTGTGTTATGTACCTTTATTTCGTTTATTTGACACTACGCGTGTTAAATTTTCGTACTTTAGATTCCGTACTTGTTTAAAAGTTAAACTTTTATTAATTTATTTTGATTATAATTTCTTTGATTATTTTCGTCGTTACAATCGATTATAATTCTATAAAACTTTCTATCGCGAAGTGTAGCGGTCCCTAGTTTCTCAAGCGTCGGCACCTGGCACGGACGAGCGGCGGTCTCCACCAGAGACTTCAGAACTGAGCGATATTCTTGGGTGCCTTTGCTATTTAAAGGAAAAACTTGATTATCGAAGTACGGCTCTTGCGGAAATTGCGTAGCGCATGACAAAACATTGTGTGGTCCTCAAATCAGGGATAACGCTGCTATAGCATGGAAGCGAATTCGAGCAGCGGATGTTCTTAATGCCTATCTGTCTTTGTGTGTGCTCTCGACCCGAGGTGTTGTTTCTTATCTCAAATCGGTGTATACATCTCTATAGGTAAGATCGTTTAGAAGAGCATGCGGCGGCTATGCTTCTCGTGAGTAGAGCTTCCATTTGGTTTACGCTCGTGTGTCTAATTCAACGCAAAAGTCATGCAAGAATATTTGTTTCGGAAAGACATGTAATATGATGTGTGTGTTAGAGACGGACGCTTCTCTTACACGGGCGTGAATACTTCGTTACATTATCTAGCGCGTGATCCCCGTGCGCTACTTTGATTTCCAGTGCGATCGATCGGCGTTATACGTTGATGATTTTACGTTTATGTGAATTTTTTTATTGGTAGATACAAAAAAAATTAATATAGAAAAAAAATATATAAACTTTGTACGTCACACTCCCCGACTTAAATTAAACATCCGACTTGGAGGTTTTTCAGGCTGTTTAGCGCGTATGTTTGAGTAAAAGCTCAACAAGCCGTGATTTTAACAATAAGTACAAATTTTATACAACTTTTTATAGCTTTGGTTATAGACTTTACAATTTTATTATTTCGCTGCGGTAAGTTCTTTGAGAACTGTCGTACGCCGAGGTTTTCTTAAAAATATAAGGAATAGTAAGAGAAATTTATGATAATAGAGAGTAGTGTTAGGAGAATAGGGGAATTTTTTTATCGGTGTCGGGCCCAACACCTTGCATGTGATTAAGTGTGGGCTTCGTATCTACCGTTATGTTACCTGTTTGGGTCGGAATCTGTGTTTTATATGTGTACGATCTTCCAAAACGGAAACTTACGAACAATGCGGTTTTGGTATATTTGCTCGGCAGCCGTTGTACAAAATTTGATATGAACAACGCTCGCCGTTTCTTGATAACAAGGATATATATTTTTTTTTCGGCGGCACACTAGAGGTGCACCTTGATTTCCCAAGTTTTCTTTTTCGGTGGATTTCCTCTGGTCGTCAGTATCTGTAAAGATATCAGACTGGGAGCTTACTCGTAGTGAAATGGAGTGATTGGACAATCTGTGTCGAGAAATTGCGCGTGGTGAAACGGTGTCTGCCATCGACAGCACAGAGGAAAGCATTGAAGATCCGTTCTTGCTATTGCGGGCCCAGATAGACTCTGTTCCCATGGGAGTTCAGGAACGAAAAATAATTGAAGTGGTTCCCGCTTCTTTCTTCCGGGAAACGGCGATGGTTTTCTCGAGAGTGGCCTTCTTGCGAGAAGGCAAAAATACTGTGGCGATGGAGCTGAGATCTCCGAAAATCTCTCAGAACAAACTGTTCAGAGCCACTGTTGGTTCGCTGAAGGCTATCGTGGCGGCCTTATGGCCCCTTACGCTTCTACGCTCAGAGGTCTCAGATGCATACTTTTGTAAATTGATTCGCACTAGCAGTTCCTCCTTGTTGTGCCTAACGTTCGTCGAGAAGAGCTGGACACCCTTGCAGCCGATCTGAACAAAGTACTGCCAGTTGTCTACCGATCGTAAGTATTTCTCCTTCCTAACTATTTTATTTAGTTCTCCCGTGTGTTTTTAACTCTTCTTTCTCTCCTCCCTCTTTTTTAGAGTTCACAACTGGATGTCACTAGGTCCACTGGCCGGAGGTCGAGTCGCTACGTAGTGCAGTGTGGTGAAAAGTGTAATGTGTTACAATTGTCTTTCGTATATGAGAATTCCCTTTCTCCCTTTTTTTTACTCTCTTTTTTTTCTTTTAATAAAATTTAATTGTGTGTAATAAAATTTATTTGTTGTTTTAAATTTATTTTCCTCTCCATTCCTGTAGATTATAATAAGAGTGAATAATTAGTGTACATATTGATCGTTAAATTTTATTACGCTAAATGTTAATTACTGAATCCTAATTTTTATAATTATAACAATTATAGTTGTCTCTAAATTAACTAAAATTATAATGCGTCTCAGATTTAATTGCTGAATTTGTTTTAATTCGGTTTCTTCTGTAACGTTGTTCTTCATTACGCTCTGTTTCGCTCGGTACGGGTGAAAATGTTTTTGAATTTTTGCAATTTATATTGATGAAGGATAATACAATTACAAATATAAATATAATTGAAATAAATTAAAGTCCGAATCCGGTATGTATCAAAGTCGAATTATATCTTTGGTTTTGTTGTTTTTCTATTAAAGCTTGAGCGTGGTTTTCGAGGTCGTGTAAGAACTCCAATCTTTGATAGAAGGTGCATTGTTTTTGAAAAGCGGAAGAGTTTCTTGATTTTTATAAGCTTCTACAAGTGTCGGGGTTAGATGATGTATTCTTAAAGAAACTTTTGGTAGATAAAAGAAGATTACTGAGGCCGAGATCGTATGTATGCCGTTTAACGTGAGCGCGTTATGTTTGCCGTAACAGCGAGGTCGGAATTGCACTATACCAACGCCACTTATAGGAATTATTTCAGATTTTTCTCGAGGACATTATACTTGCAAATCACCCTTGCAATGCACACAAAAATCGGTGTGGTTTGGGTTATATCTAATGTCACAATGTCTCAGATCTTCTGGTGTTGGCTGGAGCAGCATCTTTCGTTCGCAGGTAGAATCCTCAAAGAGCGGCCCTTCGTACTCGCATATGTAGTGGTGGACCGACTGTTTGCATAGGCGAAGGTGCTCTGCGCTTAGAAAAGTGTGACTGATTTTATCGTTTCCTATGGCTAAGTAGGTAGCTCGAGGCACAATGTAAGCACTTGGTAGCCCCATGCCACTGATATTCTGTGGGATTGGTAAGGGGTGCATGCGATATAGGTCGTAATTTTTCCGATCAAGCAACGGTACGTGTATTTCTATGATGAATCGGTCATTAACGCATCCAAGGTGAACTGCGGCTACTTCACTCAATCGTTCGGCTCTTATATAGTCTTTTGGAATTCGAAACTCGTATCTTGCATTTATGTCGTGAACGTGTTGTTGAATTTCTTGTAGTTGAGTTTTGTTCAATAAGCTGGGGTGTAATTTTCCGTGTCTTGCTTCTCGAACAACGTCAAGAAGAGTGCGGTAAGGTTCTAAATGGAAACTCAGCGTCTACTGTATCGAACCATTCTGTTAACTGTTGGGTGTAATTTACTAAATGAATGTGGTTTTGAAGTCGATCCATTTCTTTTCCGAGCCATTGTGAGGTTAAAAAGAATTTTTCTTGGTGGTCTTTCAATTCATTAAGTGCTTTGCTAACGTGTCCAAATTTGTTATTCGCAAGGTGGGCTTGTTGTTGTACAAGGTGAGCAAGTTCTTTTTGATCTTTTAATAGAGTGTCGATTTGTTCATTGTAGTACAGGCTGTCGTTTAAAGTTCCAAACAAGGTTTTACTTACACTTCCGATGAATCCAAATGGTACCGATCTTTTTACTATCGAAGAGGGATACTCTACTTCTTTCAGATTCTTGTGATGAAATTCAATAGTGTTCTCAAGTAATTGCTTGTATAGGAACTCTGCTTGTTCGTTTTTATCTATAAGTATTTTGGCTCGAAGAAAGCGGTCATCCCAGTTGATATAATCTCCCTCGAGATATCTTTGTCCAAGGTCAATAAAGGTCGCGATTTTCCAGTGTGCTTTTGTGAATCTTAAGGTACGCATATTTTCATAGTATATGTCTGGGTTGTGTAAGAATGGTGTTATAACATGGTTATTGAAACTGTTCGCCAACTGTAGAACGCCCATGATTAGGATTATGATTTCTTTGTTATTTCGTATTCTGTAACAATCAAGAAACAATTTTTTTAGTAGTTGATTTTTCGAATGTTTCATCGGGGTCTGAAAATTGAAAAGTTTTGAATCTTCTTAAGTTTGGTAAAAGTATGGGTTTTCCTATACTCAATCTGGTAACAATTTCTACTTCTCGTATTGATTTTTTTGGAAAGCGATAAATCCATAATCCGTTCATGATTGGTTCTTTATTCTTGATGCGTACTAACTTGAGTTTCTGGGAACTAACGCATTTATGTATGAAATCTTGAATATCATTTTTCATACCAGGCCAGTAAAATTTTGATCTTACCAGTCAATATGTTTTGTTTATACCTTTGTATCCATCAATTAGACTGTTGTGATATTCACTGATAATCATTATTTGCTGGTATTCGGGCGGAAATAGTATGTTACGATACAAGTGCGGGAAGGGTGGCAAGAGCACGAGTGGGAACACCTACGACCGCACGGCGAGACGAAAAATGGATGTTCTCCAACATATCGTTAAAGTACATTCACATTAGTCAAGAATTTTCCTACACAGTTGTAAAAATTGATTAAAGATCTTCTACAAATTTTATCATCGATTTTGGATAATTTTAATTCTTTAATGTTGTGTGATTTGATGCAATCAACGAGAGTTAGTAAACATTCTTCTGTGTCCTTCTCTGTGGGGTTGTCTAAATAAAACTTCGTTAAAACTGCAGTTATTATTTTATTTTTACCTTTTGGAGTGATAGCGATATTACCTACTTTTAATTTTGCCTTTTTAAACTCCTTTGGGTCAATGTAGTTTAAGTCAATCAGTAATTTATCTATACTTGATGTAAATTCTCCATCTGCTGATGAAAAGTGTAAAATGTTGCCCGGTTTTTCTGTCAAGTTTTCGTTTGAAAATTTGAATTTAAATTTGGAGGTGGGCGTGGACATTATATCGGGGTAAAATAATCCTAGGGGAATAGTATCCGCGGAATTTCGCGTAGGCTTGGTCTCTCTTTCTGGCAATCTTTCTAACTGTACCTCTTCTTCCTCCGTCTCTTCTTGAACGGGAGGTAAAAGCCTTGATGTTTTATGGGTGTTTCGTTCAGTCTCTTGATCAAAATCTGATGAGTTTTCTCTTGTTTAGAAGGGCGTAGATCTGAACCGATCTAAATTCCTACATGACCTAGAGTACCTTCGCTGTCCCACCACATATCATCGGAAACTGAAGAGTTCTCGATGTTCTTCGAAATTCTGTAGCGGCGTCTTCAGCGAGTGGAGGTGTGATTCGATAGTAATCATTGTTAATATCTGGAATTTCCGTTTTTTCTGAAGAAGATCTGGAGGGTAGTTGTCTTATTTTTTTGTTCGACACTGCGTGTTGCTGAGGTTCGTCGTGTGAAGTCTCGTCCTGCTCTTCTTGAATAAATGGTAATTTATTTGGTACCAGCGACGGAAAAGCAGCCCTTTGTTTACTTGGGACTGGTGGGGCTTCGACTTCAGAACTCTCCGAACTTGATTTTAAAACGCGATCTGGTGGTTTTTTTACCGGCTTGATTACGGGTTTCTTAGCTGGAGGTGGTTTAATCGGCTGGGCATTTTTGATTGCTCGAGGTGGATTCAGCAATGCTTTGCGGTTACGCACTCTCTCGCCAATAGTTCCTCCTAGCTTTGACAAACATTTGTCTGGGATTTGGGCACTGGAAAATTACTTACTACTGAAAGTTTCTTAGGAACTGGTTTGACTCCTTCGTTTGATACAATGTGTCCTAAAAACTCTACTTCGATAGTTAGGAATTCAAATTTGTCAGGCTGTAAAGATAACTTTGCTTTTCTCAATTTCTCGAATAACCGTCTTACCTTTTTCTCGTGCTCTTCGCGTGAATTTGCATATATAATAATATCGTCAATATAGACGAACAATTCAGAGTCTTGCAATCCCGTGAGTACTAAACTCATTAAATGTGCAAACGTACCTGGTGAGCCTACAAGTCCGAAAGGCAATCGTTCCACTGTAAGTGTAAATTACTTGTAGAAAAGGCAGTTTTGTGACGATCATCGGGATGGACTTCTATTTGATGAAATCCGCTGGCTAAGTCGAAAATAGAGAAATACTTGGCTCCTCCTAAATGCTCTAAAATTTCAGTAATATTAGGCAGTGGTTGTGATGGAATGACTGACTTCTTGTTTAACTCTCTATAATCAATCACAAGTCTCCATCGCTTCTTGCCTTGCGAGTCACTTTTCTTAGGTACTATCCACAGGGGTGAATTATAAGGACTCGTTGATGGTTCAATAAGACCATCCTTTAGTAATTTATCGACTTGCCTCTGAATTTCTTCACGGTGAATTGTAGGATATTTGTAATGTTTTATATTAACTGGTATATCATCTGAAGTTGGAATCCGATGTTGTTAATACATCAGTGGCTGGTAAGAGATCAGCGGGCAGATGGAATAAGTCAGGATAATCCTTGACGATTCTGCGAACATGTTCTTGTTCTTCTCCGTTTAAATGATCTAATCTTAACATTTCTAAAACTCTGTCTAATCGAGACGTTTCGTCCAATTCTTTTCGCTGACTCTTGTAATCCTCAAAACAATCGTCTGATTCGTCTAATGTTTCAAAGGGTTGCACTTCTTGCGTTGGAATATCTATTTCTGCGACCTGCTCCAGAGTATTTATAGCAAAAATTTTACATATATTTTTCTGAATTTTTACCACAGCTACTCCGAGATATATTACTTCTACAGCAGGTATACGAGGTAAATATCCTTCCTTGAAATCTGTTAGATCTGTTGGAATAATTATCGGTCTTTTCTGTCTTGCGGGCAGTCGATGCGTTGTAAATGCTGCTCGTTTTTCTACAAATCCTAACGTTGGATTTGGAATCTCTTCTGCATTAATATCATGAAAATAAATAGGTTTAATAGGATCACTTGACAATACCATGGTGCCGTGATGAAACGAAATTTCTGCTGCTTCTTGTTGCAAAAATTCTACTCCCAAAATACCTTTCACTGGTAATGGTAATTCTTCAGAAATTACGTGAAATACTACTGGTTTTTCCTTTACATCTATAGTAACTGTTCCTTTAGTTGTTATTTCGTCATTAGTGATTCCTGTTAATTTTATAGCTTTATATGTGTCTACTAATGTTTTAGGCTTCAAAGCTGAAAGTTGCAATAAGGACACTTCTGCTCCTGTGTCTACCAAAAAATTTGTTGGCTCCTTTAATTGTGGGGCACCGAGTTGGATGGCTGGAGGTTTTCCTCTCCATCGTTATTTAATAGTTGCTCCGCTGACAAAAGCCGTATTTGTGCTGGACGCTCCTGTTGAGTGTTCTCGCTCACCCGTGCGTCCGTATGTTGAGCGCTTGAAGAGTTTAAATGATTCTGCGGGTATTGGCCCATCCAAGGTATACCCATGTACATTTGTGGCGGGAAAGACTGATAATTTCTTGGTCCAAAATTGCTTTTTGAAATTATTATTATTTCTATTACCTTCTGTTTCTTTAGTTTCCTTCCGCGGAGTCCAAAGTTTCTTTTGGTCATCCTTGGATCGTTCCCAAATTTTTGGAACTTCCTTAGCTTGTGTAAAAGCTGCGACTTGAGACGTGGATGATTCGCTAGAGTCTGCTGTGCTTGCGTTATTAATCACATGAATATGTGCGCATGTCTCGCTATTTTGTTTCATTACATGTTCAATTCTTTGTGCTATTTTCATTGCTTCGTCGAGGTTTGCAGGCTCGCCAATAGTAACTGCATATGTCAGTTCATCGGTGAGATCTTGTTTAAAAGCTTCTAACGCCATAACTGATAACATCTCCTTCATTGTATTAACTTGAGCATCTTGAAATTGTTCTTTCAGAGCTGCAGTGGCTCCATCCATAATTTCTTTTATTCTTGCAAAGAATTCCAATACTGTTTCTCCTTTTCTCATTTTACAATGATGCAGATCAGAGCAATATGCGGAATATGTCTTCTTTGGTGAAAAATATTGTTTTAGTGCACCTCTGAGGTTGTCCATGCTTTCGATAGTTTTTTCTACTACCGCGTCACGTGGTGTATCCCTTAACTTGGAAACTATACATTTATAGAAAGCTTGATGTAAGCCTGGTGGTACCAATGCTAAACCGTTTTCCACATCTTGAATGAAATTCTATAGTGGCATATTTTTGCGATCGTAATTTTCTACATTTGGAAGTCCTTGTTGAAGAGTTATGGTCTCTCCCATTGAAGTGAGGGTAGCATCTTGAATTTGCTGATGTCTCGTTTGCAATTTCCTCTACCATTATGTTGAATTTTGTTGATTCTTCTTAATTCTTTTATTTTAGAAACGTGTTCTAATATTTGTAAAATAAATACTTCCTTGTGTGATACAATGAATTCACTCAGTGCTTTATATAAAAGAAAGAGTATAAAAATTTCTTTGTATCAAATATTTTTCAAAGATTCTCTTTTGTACAAGGGTAATCAATACTACAATTGATTTACTGAAAAACTAAGGACCACTACACTTCGCGATAGAAAGTTTTATAGAATTATAGTCGATTATAACGACGAAAATAATCAAAGAAATTATAATAAAAATAAATTAATATAAGTTTAACTTTTAAACAAGTACGGAATCTAAAGTACAAAAGTTTAACACGCGTAGTGTGAAATAAACGAATTAAAGATACATAACACAGATATATAAATATATATTGTACGATAAGCATCGGCGGCCTTCGTCAACGAAAAGGGCCGACGAAACTGTAAGAAGAGGTAATCAACAACAATAGTGTGTGTGTGCCTTATTAATTTTCCTTTTGTTAGTGCGCCTAAATAAATAAATAAATTGGTAATTTTTATAAATAATGTATTATGTTATTGCTATTGTTGTTGTTTTATTTTTCTTTGCTCCGTGGCAATAGATTTTGTTACTACTAATAAGAAATTCCAAAAGGACCATAAATAAAATTGAGCTTTTACCTGTAAGCCGGCCAATAAATAACTATTTGTTATTTACTGGCGGCTACCAACAATAGCACTCTACAATTGATTTACTTGTCATAGATAGAGGTAAATATTTTTTTTAAGTATATTTTTAAGAATCAAATTTTTCTTTTTCCTTATTTCAGGTGCAATAGTATCCCACTTCTTACACCATTTATATTCTCTGTGACGAACAGAGAATACTGTTGAGTGGATTTGTTGTTTGTAATTATTGATTTTACTTTACATAACTAAAGTTTTGTATTATTGTATCAATTTGTCAGGATGACACCACCTTTACTATGTAAAGGAAAATATAGAGAAATCCAGGCTATTAAACTATCTGTACGATGTTTATTTAGGCCTTTATCTCTTTATATGTTTCGAGCGGAGGGCTCTTAAGTTAAGCGTAGGCTGAACTTTTGCCTTCCCCAAGGAAGGTAGAAATAAGGAAAAGAAATGCTTTGCTTAATAATATAATTAATTTGTTTATTATTAATTATTGTTGATTATCTCTTCTTACAGTTTCGTCGGTCCTTTTCGTTGGCGAAGGCCGTCGATGCTTAAACTTTTATTAATTTATTTTTATTATAATTTCTTTGATTATTTTCGTCGTTACAATCGACTATAATTCTATAAAACTTTCTATCGCGAAGTGTAGCGGTCTCTAGTTTTTCAAGCGTCGACACCAGTCACGGACGAGCGGCGGTCTCCACCAGAGACTGCAAAACTGAGCGATGTTCGTTGGGTGCCGTTGCTATTTAAAGGAAAAATTTGATTATCGAAGTACGGCTCTTGCGGAAATTGCGTAGCGCATGACAAAACATTGTGTGGTCCTCAAATCAGGGCTAATGCTGCTATAGCATGGAAGCGAATTCGAGCAGCGGATGTTCTAAATGTGTATCTGTCTTTATGTGTGCTCTCGACCCGAGGTGTTGTTTCTTATCTCAAATCGGTGTATACATCTCTATAGGTAAGATCGTTTAGAAGCCGCATGCGACGACTATGCTTCTTGTGAGTAGAGTTTCCGTTTGGTTTACGCTTGTGTGTCTAATTCAACGCAAAAGTCATGTAAGAATATTTGTTTCGGAAAGAGATGTAATATGATTTGTGTGTTAGAGATGGACGCTTATCTTGCTCGGGCGTGAATACTTCGTTACATTATCTAGCGCGTGATCCCCGTGCGCTACTTTGATTTCCGGTGCGATCGGTCGGCGTTATACGCTGATGATTTTACGTTTATGTGAATTTTTTGTATTGGTAGATACAAAAAGAATTAATATAGAAAAAATATATAAACTTTGTACGTCACAACAGCAAGAGATATTATATCTTTAAATTGATTAGATTCTAAAGCAGAGCGCTTCTACATCTTTTGTTTTGAATAAGCTTGGAACTGTGTCAATTGCTTAATCGGTAATGATACGGCAATGGCACCCCCTTAAATTACCAAAAAGTATTATTAGTTTCAGTTTTATATTATACGAAAATTGTCGATGTATTTCCGTTACATTATGTAATTTTGTAGAAAATTGATATTATATTTTTTATAACTGAAATCTTAAGAATACAAATGAATATTAGACTTTTCATAAATTTTTATTTGTGTTTAACGTTTTTAAATAGTTTACTCAACCAGCTCGCTTTATTCTTTCTTTGTATTATGTGTATTTGTTAAAAAATTGTTTGATTAACAGCACGAAAATTTGAATAATGAAGTACACTTATATTCGATTAAAGACATACAATTATATTATATTAATTCACATCGTACCCGTGCTACGGCCCACTGCACTATCAACCCATTTAACTTTTATCATTCCAAATCTGCACTCAATATCGTAACTTACATTCCTCGAAACCCATTTTGTTATCCACCTTCTCCATAGCAATTTATTTTTAATCTTAAACGCATTTATGTTGTACACTTGAATGATATTTTGATTCTTCATTTATTTTGTCACTTATTTGTTTCAGAATATTATATAATTTGTAATTGTTTAAATGTAAAATGTGTATCATCAATAATATTATAATATTATTGTCATATTATCCGTTAAGAATGATAAGAAATAAATAGGGCGCGCGAAGCGCGCTTGATGATGCCTAGTTGTATTTTAAAACAGATCACATATCGTCGCGCAGTATGAAGGAAAGCGAGTTTCGCTAAAAAAAAGTCATCAATGTTCCCATTCTTTGGCTTTTTTCGCATGAAACTGACTTTTCTTCACCGGACTAGTCAAAGTTTGCTTTTCTGCGTACTGAGAGAGAACGTTCCATGAACAGTAATAATAATATTATTTCATTTCAGCTTGCTCTTTATCAACAACAGTTATTCGCAATAATTTTTTAATACTAAGAGCATCTTAATCGTCTTAATTTCTTAAGGTTAAAATTACAAAAGTAAAGTTTGTTTTTTATTGATTTTTTACAACGGAAAAATCTATGAAAATTGAGGTAATATGCTCTGTTGAAATAAAAAAAAATATTTTTTAATTCAGCCAAGTATTTCTCCCGAAGAAATATTGGAAATCGACGAAAAATCGAGTTATTAATTTTTTTAATCATGTTTCGCTATTTCCAAAAATCTCTAATAATTCAGGAGGTTTTCTGGTTGAAAATAAATAGTGTAGATATTTTGGTGCCGCTCTTGTTCGTGTTTTATAGAATTTAAAGCCTAAACATTGATGAAATATCGAATTTTTAATATTTTTAATCGTGTTTCGCTGCTTTGGAAAATCTAAATTAATTCAGAGGACTTCTCTGAATGAAAATAAATAATGTAAATTTATTTGTGAGGCTCTGTTTGCTATTTTGTAGAATTTAAAGCCTAAAAATCAATGAAAAATTAATTAAAAGCATGAAAATCAATGAAAATAAGGTTTTTAATTTTTTTAAATTATGGTTCCATTATTTTAAAAATTCTGGAATAATTTAGGGCACTTTTTTAGTTAATAACAAACTACAACAAATTTTTTTGTGTAAAAAATAGGGAAACTGACAGTTTTATGGCGATTTTAAGCTTAAATTATTTTTTTCTCGTATTTTAAGAACGTATTTAAAAAACTTTTCCAGAACCACTGTAACTTTTTTAATTTTCGGCCAAAAAAAATGAGAATGGGTCTGTTAGATACGCATTAAAAATCTTTCAATTAACAATAATATGATCCCGATTGGGGGAAATATCGCGAAGATATTGCAAGAAGATTGAAAAACAAAAAATTCGCTTTTCAGGCTCATTTTTGAGGTTAGAGGGCTGACAATCAGCGGAATTTAATCTATTTTCAACACTCTTTAAGTTAGACCAGCTCCGCAATCAATTCATGAGAGGGACGTGTTGAGCTAAATGTTCCTCAAACTTTCTACCAGCAGGAGTTATGCAATCTCATACGAGATTTAGGACTACCCGAAGATGGAGCTGAATATCTAGCAGCTGCACGAAAGAAGAAATAGTTGCTGTCGAAAGGAACAAAACTAACGTTTATCGTGATAAAAAAAAGAAGTTTCAAAAATTTTTTACAAAAGATGAGGTGTATTCATTAGTTCTTTGATCGGATGTAAAAGCGTTGTCTCAATGAAGTCTCAAAGCTGTGATGCTTTATAAAAAGAATACATATGTACCTATTCTGATAGCTCACTCAACAAAACTCAAAAAGACGTACGAGAATTGCAGGTAGTTTTAGAGAAGATAAACTACTGAGAACATCAATGGATAGTTTGCGATGATCTATATTTAACTCTGATTCTAGGCCAGTAATCAGGTTTTACAAAAAATCCCTGCTTCTTATGTCTGTAATATAGTAGAGATAGAAAATATCACTACTAGCAGAAAGATTGGCCAAAGAGAACAGAGGTTCAACCAGGGACAAGGGACATCATCCACAGCCGATTATTTGAGTCTTCAAAAATTCTACTACCACCTCTTCAGATCAAGCTTGGTGATGAGAAAACGATACCAAGGAAGATGGGATGTTAAGATGATGGCAGATTTCTGTTGGACGCTCAAGAGAGATACGAATCAGAATACAAAAGAGAGAGAGAGAGAAAAGAAATAAATGAGAACCTCATTAAACTTCTGAAATATCACAATATATTCTAAAAAATCTAAATTGTTTAAAATATGTTAAACAATCGAAATTGTTTTGCTGAAACACCAAAAGTGCACGCAGTTTTTTTTATGTTAGACTTTTGTATGGAACAGGCTATGGAAGCGGTCCATTACGATCTTTCTAAATACAAAATAACGCGAAATCGCCCTGATTATGCAAATAAAATATTAAGAACAGTCTGTAAATATAATTAACATGACCTATGAAATGTACTTCATTATGATAAAAAAACCATTATGTTTAAAATTACTATCCAAAATAAACATTTTTAGATTTTTATTGTAAGTCATTTTTAGTCCATATATACTATGAATCTACTATGAATATACTACGAAAATTGTTTCGTGAACTCTTAATCCAATAAATTTAAACTTTATACATGATTATGAATTATTAATATATTTATACATTCAAAGTGATAATTTAAAGTAATATCTCATTTGAAGTGGATATTGTAAAGGTAAATTTTCAAAAAGTAGCAAATCTTCAAAATCAACTAAAAATATTAAAAAATTATCATAATTATTGAGTAAAAACTGTAAATGTTCGGCAATGCAAACGTTGAATTGTAATAATATTTAAACTAAAATGTAAATATATTGAAGTAAAGGTGCAAATTCAGTAGTTAATAGAATGTTTAATAATAGTAATATTTCAATCTAAATAATAATAAAGTCTCAATAATAGTAAGGTTTCAATAGGAATAGTAAAGTTTCGATATAAATAAATAATAGTTTAGTATCAATTGAAATAGTAAGGTTTTGATATAAACAATAGTAAAGTTTCAATAACCATGGCATATCTCTAATAGATATAGTAAATATCAATAGTAGTAGTGCGAGTAGAAATAAATGTTCAAAAGAATAAGCAATTTTAATGGTAACTGTTCCATAGTAATTAACTATATATTTTTTTTATCCGTGGAGTTGGAAAATGCGTTTTACTCACCTTGGGGGAGGCATACGGGCCTCAATACCCCGTGTGTAGGGCTCGGTCCTTCCAGCCTTTGCACCCTTGACGAGGGCGGCGAGCCTGGAAGGAGAATACCTACTAAACTCCCACCTCCATTACACCGGGCACACAACCACGATGTAGC
>JAWWEQ010043999.1:0-17299 GCA_035583055.1 Torymus tubicola | reverse complement strand
CCTGACACTGCCGCCTCAACTCGCTGACCCGACGAGCGCTAACAGACCACCTCGCTCCTAGACCAGTGGTTCCAGAAGCCACTCAGTCTGGTGCCCGCGCAGTCTGGTGGCCGCGCAGTTTGGTGGCCGCGCAGTCCGGTCGCCGCGTAGTTTATCTACTTACTGCTTTTCTTCCTTTTTCTCAATGACGTTCCATTTGCCTACTTCAGCGGTCCTTTTAAAAATGCGAGTGTTATCGATAAAATTAATCGCGTCCTTACCAATATCTCTCGGTGGACAGCGGGCAATTAACTAACAATCAATTTCCAGAAAACTCAATTTGATTCATGTGGATTTATAAGGAGCTTAGTAGTAAAACATATATTAAAAAAGAATTTAAAATCTTGATGAATATTTTCCGAAATTTCCTGTACAAAATATTTATTAAAATATAAAAAAAAAGTTATTTGGTTGAAAATCTCAAGAATTTAAAAAGAATTTTTTCATCTATTATTAGTCATACATTTATAAATACTTTATATTACCGAAAATATTAAAAAATTTGAAAGCTTAAATTGCTTGTTTCTTTGAGAAAGAAATTTCTTATTACAGTGATATTTAAACTACCTTTAACTGACTATCTACGCTTGTTTGATTCGTAAAAAATTAAATATTTCCCTTCATTGGACGGACTCATTCAGGTTTCTGTATAAAACTCATTAAGAGTGGCTCAGTTTCACGTGAACAGAGCCGAGTAAGCTTCGTACGCACTGTTGTATAAAATATACCATAATGACGAGGCAGCGAGAGGAAGAGGAGAGAGAGGACGAAAGAGAAGAGGTAGCATGTCGATCGAAATCAGGTGCAGCCAATTTGGCCAGCGCCCAAAGCTTCGTAGCATGTAAATTTAGTTTCGGACGGTAGCAGTAACGCTGTGGCACCGATTCCGCTGTTGCTGGCGGCGAAACTTCCTGCCAGATAGATTTTTAGAATCCATGATAGTTATCAACCGTACCGTTTAGCCTGATCTTTTAGTTAAGGCTGAAGGAAGCTGTTAGCTGCATCGGAAAATTTGCTAAACATTTTAAGTATTCGATCATGCTTTTGATTGTTTTCAAGTTCCTAAAATTATTTTTTTCTTACAGATTTATAGAAATAACAATATTATGTACCATAAGTCTTAAACGTCGATTTGAAAATAGCCTATACAACTATTATTTCTTCATGATACTAATAAAATATATATCTATCCCTATCATCATATCAATATTGGAAATATACGTAAAAATCTTTGTTACTCTATATTACTTTCATGTATGAGCTTACGTTTAGAAATTTTTTTAGATAAAAATAGTGATGAATAGTATTTTCAGACTTCAATAACATTGAAAAAAATCAACATTTTATAATTTAAAAAAGTGAATTAAACGTTCTTCTTTAGTTTTACTTTCTATTTTTAAAATGATATTTAAGCCTTTTTAAAGTTAAAGGGTTACTTTTTTGAGATAAGCTTTTTTCAAAACTTTTTTCAAAATAAAGTTAAAAATGTCTATAGAACTTATTGTAACTTTTTTCATATTCCTACATTCAAAAACGTTGCTCAAAGTTGGAGCAAAATCTCTGACCCGCTCTCCTAATTTTTTTTTTTTGAATAACTTAAAAATTTAACTTAAACAAGTTTAAAATATGTACTTTTGCCTGCAAGGTCCAAACTTGATTTTCTCTCTCTATCTCTCTCTCTCTCTCTCTCTCACACACACACACACACACACACACACACATATATATATATATATATATATACACAGACACACACACAGAGACATTTTTGTAAGAAACCTATATTTTTGAACTCAAAAACATCAGAAATGACAAAAATCATCAAAATTTGGGCGTCTGATTGTGAGAATTTTACTGTTACAATGCTTTCTTTTCTAGAGAGTAAAAACAAAGAAATAGTGAAAGAATAAGTGAGAAAAAGTGAGAAAGATAACTAGAGAAGCTTTTGCTATATATTTACACCTCATCATACAGGCAAATAATCCGACATATATGTATGTGAGCGCACCTGAAAGAAGTTCTGATCGTCTATTTAGATAACATGTATCGCGACAGTAAGCTCTACCTTCATAGCTTTTCCGTCTCTTTCTTTCTCTCTTTCTCTCTTTTAGCCTCACTCACTGTTTTTTTCTTTTGTCATGATAAGTCTAAATTAAAATGACTGTGATAATAACTAATACATAGTATGTTGGAATGAGAAGTGAATGAAAGAAGAATTAATGTCTGTGTGTTCTTGCGCAAGCTGATTTAAGTTCGGTTTAGTGCTAACACCAATCCGAATCTCGTTTTTTTTCGTACTGTCTCGTTCCTTTTATCTACGTGACTGCAGGGCACGACTTTTCATTTTTTCAGCGTACGTGTGTTACCCGCAGTAGCGCGCTCTGGCTTATCTAGTTTTACGACGCGTGCTCTGCAATGGCCAATATTTTTTTACTGCTGCTGCAGCAGCAGTAACAGCAGCCGTCAAAAGCAGCCAACACACAGCGGAAATAAAGAATCAGCGTCCGAGAATGGTATGTACACACCCGCGCATGCATGTGTGCGCACTTGTCAGAGTGCATGTGTATATATAGCGGATATAACGGCAAAATAATCCGACTTTAAGTTAATGCACTCGTGAAAATTTATAAAAAATTACCTTGTCAATGCAATAATTCAGCACATATCCAGAGTCGGCAGACGCTTGGACTGAAACTCCTGAATGGTTGTAAATCATGGAGGCTCATATTATAGAATTCACATTTTATAAAAAAAAAATCTGAATATCTTTAAAAGGAGTAAGTCACAACTGAGAAAATTATTTCGGCTGTTTGTTTTCTTTTTGGCCAAATGTGTACAAAGCCTGTGAAGCACGGATGTGCCATTCTTCACTGCCAAATGTGTCACACGAAAGTCGCTCTTTCGCTCCCTCTTATTTATCATAGAGTTATCGAAGACCTCTGTGCGCACAGGCGCGTACTTTTTTGCTACGTACAATGATTTGTGCGGTTATAGATCTTTATACGGTTCTACACTCTTTCTTTTCTCCCCCCCCCCTCTCTCTCTTTCTCTCTCTTACTCTCTCTATCTCTGTCTTTGTCACGAGTTTACTATGTCTTTCCACATTTTATTTGAGAACGAAAGTAAGAAGGGACGAGCACCTACACTCACGACATAAATCTGCAATTTGACCCCGAAACTTATGATAAACTTGAGTCTTGCTAAGAGACATCATGTGTACACAGATGCATACACATACGCACACAGTCGTACACCCATCCGTCGAATGATGTATTGAGTTTTCGTAATAGTCAGCACCCCCACTTCCGATAAAGATATAATTGGCATCTGAATGCGCGCGATAAACGGGCGAACATACGTGCACGTGAAAGCACTTCGCTGGTTTTTCCATCCATCATGTCAGCAGAAAGTTTGTACAGTGCTATGTTTTTTGCACTATTTTTGGTAAAGCACGAACATAGATGGAGCTTCCATGCCTTGTTCGTCATATTCTTTTCTGAACTCATCACATTCTATTAATCATCTGACCCGTCAATTATGAGCTTAAAGCTAAATATAATTGAATATAGATCTGAACAACAGTGGAAGAATATTACGAAATTTAGGCGTTCTGAGAAAAGTAGAAATCAATTAAACAATTCTTATATTATTCTTAGTTCACAGATAGCGATCAAAACTTTGTGGAACATAGTTTTTCCGATAGCACGAAGGTGATTATGCACCGAATATATGATATTTTCAACGTTAGAGTAGATGACTGAATAATTAATAATTTTGCACTAGTTTTCAAACAATCATTCATTTTCTATACGAAACTTAATTATGATTTATTTCTCGGCATTTACGTTAACCGTGGCAATGAAAGCCAATTCAAATTTAAGTCTTGTTTTTACCAACAAAATATTATAAATATTATAAAAAAATATTTTTCTGCCCTCCGGCCGAAGAGCGTCAACTTTCTGGCCGCTGGGCGAAACGAAGTTGCCGCTTTCCGGCACCGTCGAGCAGAAAAATAGTATACAGACCATGGCCAGTAAAAAAGAAAGCCTCAGATCACATGTTTATCAACCTCGGCTTCGCCCCGGCCGACTATTACATGTGATCTGAAACATTTCTCATTTTACTAGCCTTGTGTCGTAATTAACTATTTTGGAGCTATAGAGCCATAATTAACTTTGACTTTTTCAAAATAATAAGTCCTAGTTTTCGATAAAGATCAAATTTCTTCAATTTATTTGCTTTTACCCTTAAAAGTACTATTACTTCGCACTTCTATGGCTTATAACTATATAATTATAATAAAAAGAATAATGGTAAGAGAAAATTTTCTATAAAATGTATTACAAACTGCGTATTTTGGAAACAACGTTATAAATTTAAATTATTGAAGTAAATAAAGTTTCTTAAAAACATTAATATATTAAGTATTTTGAATTACTATGATTAAAAAAAATTGTTCACATACTTTTCAATAAATTAAACGTTTCGTATGAATATATCAAATGTAACCTTTAAGGATTATATTCGCATATACACTGTGCCTGCACCTTGCTCTCTTAAATACCTGAAAAATACAAATACTTCTTGTTTATAATAATAAGCAGAAAATCCAAAACGAAGAGCAAAAAATGAATAAAGTTTTTCGCAAAACTATCACGTCCGAATGGGCAATACGATCTCTCACCTTCGTAATCAGGAATGGGCGCCGGAAATTGAGAATCGGGAATAAACTATATCGTAGTTATTTTCCAATGGAATTAACTTCTGTGTAACAAAATATGCTATAACTAGTGAACGAATCTTAACAACATGTGTTTTTTAAAGATTGTATTTTGAACAACAAAGAAATTTCGAGCTAACTTTTGTAAAAACAAAGCAGATATACTGCGATCTCTTACACTGAAAAGAAACTAGGTCTAGTAATTAATTGTTTCCGTAGAAACAATAAAAATGCAGTTATATTCTCAATGATGATCTATTAAAAAAAAAATTAAAAGATATTGGAAAAAGATACAAAGGTATTAGTTGTTGCTTAAAAAAGAACCTTAGTTAAATCCTGACTCTAAAAGGATTAGAAAATCTGTTCTATAGATCATTTAAAAATTGAAGGGCTCGCAACCTACAAAAAATTAACATTTTATTAGTAGACACTCGAAATAAGATTGGTTCTTAAAAATCATTGGTATTTACTTTATTCAAACAGGTTTCAGATTTTCCAAAGTATTCCAAAACATATTATGTCTTCCTACATTTTAGACATGATTCAATATGTAAAATAAATCATTTTTATGAGATTTTGAAAATTTAGTCTCATTTCTACAAGACGAGCGAGCCTTTTTAGTAGCGTCGTGAAATTTTTCATATTTTTCCTCGCGATAACAAATAAACCGCTCGTACTTTATGAAAGAAACTCCGTTATCATACCATGGACTTTCCTTTGCTCCCATCTTTTGGTTCTTTCGTACACGGGAGAGACAAAACTTTAGGAAGAGTCGCCGTCGCTATATACGTAAGATGGAATATACCCTCTCAGGGGGAAAGTATTATGTCATTATAATAAGTGAATAGCGTAGCGGTGCCAGAACGGAAGGTATGGTAATGTCTTATAGCGCATCAACGATGTTGTAGAACCACAGGTCCGTGAATCTTTTCTACTTTCGTTGACTCGATGCATCCACGCACAAGCACGGGCTTCAAGTGACTCCAAGTGGAAATTTAGATAAAGTCAGCAACACATTGTGCTGTATTACTTTTTCTATTGGTCACTTGAGCATGTACTGCAAAAATCGTATTTAAAACCATGGTTGGAGGTCAAAGGTTTTTATTTGCTTTTTTATACCAAATTTTCTGTATAATACAGTGCCAAAAACCGCATCTCGAAATTCGATTTCGTTTAAAAGGTACAGCTGAAACTGTGAATCTATTTTCTTGCATATTTAGCGATTTTAGTTACGAAATACATCTGATAATTGTAGGCAATGTCAAAAACTAATTTACGACCGGTTTTCCGATTAAAAAAACAAATAGTTAATATTTTAATATGTTAACTTATTAATTTATAAAAATAAGTTTTTAAATAATTTTTAATAAAAAATTAATCTGAAATTCAAGAAAATTTTTGGGCTACAAAATTAAACAGAAAAAGGCATTAAACAATTAAATATTTATATATTTTATATGTACATGGGATGATTCATGTCAACTGTACATCTCCAAATTTTAAAATTGCTCAAATTTTGTAGACAATTCATTCTCTATACTAGTTATAAACGTATAATTGTTTTTTAGACAGTGTCTAAAGTATCAATTTAACTAATTAAAAGTGTAAAATGTATAAAATTATGTATAAATACAATAGTTAAGGTCATGAAATTACAACAATAGAGAATAAATCACTGTAATATGTATTATATATATAATGACTATATATAGCGCCGAGACAGCTGCAATCGCAATTTTTTTCCGTGTATGAATCAATCCTTTTGCGCAAATAACTCACTCAATTGGTATATAAAATCTACCCCTAGAAAAAATTTTAAAGTGATTAAAACAATTTTATTCTAGTTATTGAACGACAAAGAAAATCACTTTTTTTATAAATTATTTTTTTCTCCAAAAATAATGAATAAAAAAACATAAAAATTTAGTAAGTTATAGTACTTACAAAAATAGAATGTTGACCCCAATTGTGGAAGCAAAATCTAAAAAAATGATCACTCTCTCGTTAAAATCGATCAAGTAGATCATGAGATATCAGCGTATACGGACATACATACACACACACACACATCCATACGGACATTTTCTAAAAATAGTGTATTTCGATTCTAAATTTGTTAAATAACATTCCTAACACATTATCTCATAAATTTTTTTTTTACTATCACAAAGCTTCCTCTAGGAGGAAGCAATAATAATAATAACGCCGTATATAATATAGCGGCAAAACGGGAGATTCACTCGCGGCGTCTGGGGCAGGGGTTATCCACCATTAGTTCCATTGCTGAGTTTTGGTAGTCAACCTCAAGACGAAATGCATAACTCCTTTTTTGACCTTATAGTATATATTTATAAAAGGTCTCGGTGACAATCTATTCATTGGCAGAATGGCCAGCGCCGTAACCACTTGAAAAATTTCTGATAGTATTTTTTAACACATGATCCACATATTTGAACATAAGGATCTTTTATAATTAACGCCGTACTTAGAAAGTGCTCTTAAACTTTCTTTTTCACATCTATCTGCAAATTTGTATGCTGGAGAGCTCTTTTCGTTGTAAAATTTTTTTTTATTTTAAAATAAGTTGTACATTGTATTCATTATAGTTAAAAATTCGTGAAACTTGAATTTTATCGAAACCTTCAACTTTTAAATACTTTTCGATTTTACGAAACAAGGCTCTCAATTTTTCTTTTATTACAGAAGCGCATGATTTGAACAAATGCTAAGATATTCATGTAGTTATTTGAGAATGACAAACGCAAATCTTCTCAAATTAATGTCAATTTTCCATTTGTAAATAACATCTTGGATATTTGATTACCAAGGGAAATAATATGAAGTAAAAATAGTTGAAGTTATATCAATACACGAAGAAAAAAAAGCAATAGGCAAACAACTATAGACTAATGTCACTAATTCCTAATATTACAAAAATATTTGGAAAGCCGGAACATACCAAAGACTTTTAAGTTTTTAAAAAAAATAAAAACAAAAAGGATGCTCTAAACCTCATAACAAATTTGATATACAATCAGTTTGACGCAAGTGAACCAACAACAATCACTTTCTCGGATCTTACAAAGATTTGACACTGTAGGCTATAAGATACTATTAGAAAAATTATACAATTACGGGATGAGAGGTATGGCTTGCAAACTGATAAAAAGTTATTTAAGCAACAGAGAACAAAGAGTAAAAGTAAATAATACAGTATATTCAATAAAATACAAACAGGAGTCCTACAAGGTACCACATTAAGCCCATTATATACACTAGGCTAGCGTCTAGGAAGCGATTTTCTCTGCTGGATTACTTATGTAGTAGCATTTACGCGAAATCAAATATGAAGAAAGAATGCAATTTTATATTTATATTTAAATTTTTTTGAAATGCGATGTAAATTAACTATTCTTCTTGAAGAAGCATTCTACTGAAGCTGTTAGCAGCGGTTTTAGTCACACATAATTAACGTTACATTCTTTGAGTAAGTAAGGCAAAAATCTCGCTCTTGCCAACGTGATTAAAATCTGCTTTCCAGAATATTTACTAAATTTCATCGGATTAGTAGGTTAATAAAAAACCCGCTACTTTTCTATCTTTCTCTTATTAGCGAAATAACGTGAAAATTGCGAAATCACTTTTTTTTCTTAAAAACTTGAAGACTTAAACATTTACAATATCATACCAATACAGAAACAGATTTTTACGACTCCAACAATACATTTTTGTTGAATAATTTAGAATTGACAATAATGTTGAGCTGAATTGGAATTTTGAGGCTCTAATAAAAGTAATGAATGCTAATTTTTTCCAATTTCATCTACTCTTTTTAAATGTTATATCGACGGTGCCTACGAAGACTATCACTCCTGAACTATTTGTAGCGAAATAAATTACACTTCAATGTATGCAGACGAAAACTATTATTTCTGTTTTCGTGTCCGCGAAGACTATCACTATCACATTAAAAATCGCCCTGTGTTAGGAATGATAGTCTTCGCTGGTAAAAAACCCAAATGATAGTTTTCGTCTCCATGCAATAAAATAGTATTTTTTGACATAATATGTGGAAAATTCATATCAGATAATATAAAAAATAGTAAAGAATGATAAAAAATAAGTATACGGATAATAATATTTTTTTCAGGAGGGTTCCGCCCCCTCGCCTCCATCTGGGCCTGCGACCCTAGACGCGCCCCTCTCCCTACCTTACCTCTCTTTTCATCCGTGTAATTATTTTTTATCATTATTTAGTATTTTTTATATTGTCTCATACGAACTTTCCACATACTATGTCAAAAAATGATGATCGCAGCATTTGTTACGAAAAGTACTATTATTCACCGCTATTTGTTGAGAAGTGATATTCTTCGCTTGCACAAAAACCAAACTGATAGTTTTCGTCCCCACACATTGAAAAGCAATTTTATTCGCCACATTTTTTAGAGGATAGTCTTCGTAGGCACCGTCGATAGGATACTTTCTGCGACTTTTAGAAAAATAGCTCTAAAGTAGGCAAAATTCGGCTTCTTCAAAGACTATGTGACTGTAACTTTCTTCAACTTTTGGCATCAAAAAAGATAAGTCAAAATTTGAAAGGGATTCATAATCCGAAGTCCATAGCCCCGTTTAGTGAAAAATATTTCAATCAAGTGAATAGAGTGAATTTCACTTGAGCAGTCCCACTCAATTTTCATAGTAACATTTACTTAAGTGATTGATTGATTTTATTTAAAATTTCCTTTGTGCGTGCTTACGCCTGTTACAATCCAAAGGCATCATTAATTTTGTTTGATATGCGTACCAGAATGCAAGTAAATCTCTTTACGTGAGTATGAAGGGTATATTTTTATGAATAATCTTACTGGGATGAACTTAAAGGCAACTAAACGGTTCAACCGGACATGATGAGACAATATCTGCCAAAGGTAAAATCAATTTTGGTACATCTTCCGACGCCAAGTGATGTTCATTTTATTCACTCAGGAGTGGACAAGTCATCATGGGATATTGACGCGTGGAGTTTTCGATAAAGAGTCGGCACACTTATGCACGTATCTTTGGGAGAAAAAGCACGAACGTGCCAGCTCGTGGTGACAAAGATAAAGAATATAAAGGAATGCACTGGGGAAATAGACGCTGCAGTTCAATGTCTGGAGCACGCTTGCTTACGCTACGGAGGATACAATGCGACAGAAACGCGGGTCTGTCGTAATATGAGAAATATACTCTTTAGAGGACGTAAAGAAATGTTAAGAGGGGGAGAGAGAGAGAAAGAGAGAAATAAACACAGAAAGAGGAAGAGGAAGAGAGAGAGAGAGAGAGAGGGAGAGAGACAGGGCGTAAGAGAGAAAGCTAGATAGTTGTTATGCAAACTCATCAGTTATAAAAAAATAATCAAAATTCTGAATTTAATGATGAAATTTTATCAATATTAAAGGATTCTTTTGCTCAAAAACGAAGCAAAATTTCGAAATATCTTACATAGACTTTTTTTCTTGTAATTGTTCGTAGAATTTAACTATATTTTTTCAGACCTGTATAAGACATTTTTTTAAAAATCAAAACCTAAATGAATTTTTTTAGGTTATAAAATGATCGAAAACCATTCTGGGATTTATACAGATAGTTCGTACAATAAAAAGGTATCTCCATGAATTTTTCGGTGGAGATACTTTGGAGCGGTTTTTGTCTATCAGAATTTTAATCTTTCACTTGGAGGTATGTTAGTGACAGTGTACACATAAAGCTTTGAAAATATTTTTATTGAAAAGCTGAGAAAATTTTATAAAAAAAACTATTCTTGTGTTCCCTGAGGAGTTATAAATTAATGAAAATCGGTCAAAAATGCAAAAAATCATCAAAATTCAGTTTTTGACCTCTTATATCTCCAAAACTATAGCTTAAAAAAATCTGAAAAAATTCATAGCAGCTTAAAATATGTAGTAGAAAGTATAAAAAAATTCGACATGACAAAGAACCGGCCATAAATATCTTCCTATATTATACAGGTGTATGAGGGTTTCATGCGACTCAGCTCCCCCCCCCTCCTCATAGCCCCTCTACGCCCCTCCTCAAAATAACATTAAAATATAGTTAGAAATCGGTGTTTTTAATGTTACTATTGCTCATTAAAACCCCTCCTCCTTCCTCCTCGCCTCTTCTCGCCCCTCCCCCCCTCCTCAAAAAATCCTCATCCCCCTCCTCCTGCCCCTCCTCCTACCCCTTCTCAACCCCTCTTCATAGCTCTCATACAACTTATTACAAGCACTTACTTGTTCGTCTGCGAAACAATGTTGACTTATGACGATATGACAATTGATAACATGTTGAAAAACTCGTTACGCTCGTGCTCTAACCTCACGGTGTAATAGTGGCCTGCTCGGTCACGGCTATACGTGACGGCAGGCTTAGGCAGGCCGTGTTTGTACGATACTCGTACTTTAAGAAACCCATTATACATGGCTCATGTATTGTAATGCACTAGTGTAAAAATTTGTTTCTATCTTTTCCACGCCACCCAAGAGGTAAATTGATAGTCACGTTTTTTTATACGTAGAGATGTTCCTTTTTTACTAACCTTGATCTTTCATTATTAAAATTTTCAAAATAAAAAGTTAGTAAAAAAGGCCTATTTCTCTGTTAAAAAAACTATATTGAATTGAAAAGAATATTGAAACAAAATATTTTTAGTGAAATCATCTGTACTATTTAACATAAACCAAGTAGTTGTTTACCATGTTGTTTACCAATTATTAAGATATTTAGATTAATTATTTTCTTCAAAAATTATGTTTTGTTGATTTTAGAAATGAATTGCTAATCGTGTAACAGTATGACTACGCCCACATAAAGAATATTCTTGTAAATGCCATGAAGTTTCCATCAGGCTCAACTATCTACCATCTACATATTGTGTAATTTCACCATAAACGTCGTTATTTTGATTTTTATTAACTTTATCAACTTTATCAAATTTACAAAAAGCTCTATCACTACGTTCATGTATGTAATCAGAGATATACATGATACTTTGAATGGAAACGCAATATTCAACATTTATATGATACTTATATTTTTGTAATAATAATCTATTGTAAGGAATAACCATCAAATTATTGACCGGAAATAATTTTTTAGGTTTTGTATTATTAGTACGTTTATACAATGGATACCCATTTTTTTTTAAATGCCGTTGATTCTTGAAAAGGTTTAGGAAAATTTTTAGTACAAAAATTTTTATTTTTATTTATACAAGGAGATTTTTAAGTATGTGGTCTCGTGCAACCTATTATGTTTTATAACTAATTTTTGTAGTACTTTTTCATCATTGGATGGAGTTTCTGCGGATATATATTTATCAATAGCTTCTGGGATCAATATCTTCTTATCAGGATGCAATGTTATAACAAACTGTCTATATTTAGAAATATTTAATATATTGTAATACATAATTATTGATAAAAAGTTTTATATTACAGGATACCCAAGGTAATTAAAATCATTGAGTGTCGCAACTCCAAAAACAACAAGAAAATTCTGAAATATTACTGTATTTACGTACACATTCTTTTTAAACATTTAAAACTAAAAATTGTTAGTACAACAATAACTATTTGTCATACGTATTATAATTAGGGGGTTGGGGGTTACTAGGGGGGGGGGGCAGTATATATTGTGACGGGCGCTGATATAAGGTGCGAATAATTACTTATACAGCGTAGCACGATTCGAATTTCTCGCGTTTGTTATACGTATCGTGACCGATAGCGCGCCGCGCGGGGCGCGAACAAGACAGACTGAGAGGAAGACGAAAGCCATGTTGGTGAGTAGAGTGACACACAAATAGTATATTACGCACCGTGGGAGGAAAAAACTTGATTTTATTTTACTCCCGAAAATGCTATATTCCCGTTTTGGAGCCGAACGGAAATGTGGTACTTTCGGCCCGGCGGGAGGAAAAAGTGAGTTCCGTCACCGCCGTGCATACGAAAGGTGATAGTGCGTGTGCCGCGCCTCCACTGCTGCGAGAGTAACCGCCACAGGGCCGTAACTAATCACGAGAGAGAAGATAGACGCGGCAACGTCAACTTCGAGCGAGGACAGCGAGGATTCACTCCATCCCCGCGGACTCTACATGCGTTGCGACTGCGATGGCTGGCCAGACCGAGTGAGTTCCGCTTAAATACTTAGTGTATTAATTATTGTAGCGCGCGTATATACCTCGCGGTGAGGTAGTTTCGGCAGTGTTAGCCGTGTAATTCGTGTGTAGTTTTACGAAGCGATAAAGCCTGCGGCGTGCGCCGGTTTTCGAAACCCCTTTTCTACCCCCTTTCCGCTGTAGTTAGCTGAGAGCATCGACTCCTGGAGGAGCAATGGTAAGGGGAAGGTAAAAGAGAAGAATAGCCGCTGTTTATAAACACGCAGTGTTGTACGGGAGAACCAGCTGCTGCAGGTACTTGGAAACCATTGAAATTATATTAGGTTTATCGAACGGAATAAAGAAAATAAATAAATTTTAAACTATCGGATGTGCTTTTTGTATTACTTTGTCTTATCATTTTCTCACAGCTTCTGCTTGTAAATGTGACGTACAAATCTTTTATTGTTATATTTTATTTTCAATTGCGGAAAAATTTAATAATTAAAATGACAACAAAAAATCACATGAAATCGTCGAGCACTCCGGAAATCAAAGCTCATCTAGCGGGACCGCGCGCTAAATAAGCAGTATAAATTAATCACGCCAGCATAATATAAACGGTCATCCCTAGTATGAACATTAAGCGGACCGCTCCTTCAAAATAAATACTATATCTATGTACTAATTTGTAACATTTTACATTCTATTAGACGCTCCGACGCAAAGTAAATAAAGAGTCTAATCTCAAGAAAGTATAATTGCCGCGCGGCCACTACTCCTAAGAATAGCATCAGCAGAAGATAAGCAACACCTGGGCTTGAGAGCATACATCGACGACGAGTAGGATGAGAACATCCACTGCTCTAGTCTACTCATATTTACAAGAATTACGATCCAGTAATCACAATACAGCGATAGCTGGTAAACACACAAAGGTAGCACCGCATTTCCGTAGCGTCCGCAGCGCAAACACACACATACTCGAAAAATCTAGTTAAACACCAAAATCACCGCCACCATATCTCTTATAAACACAGCTCACGTGACGCGATCACCGAAAGGGTAATGCTACTCCCATATGTACTGTACGCGAAGATCAAGCAATAGCATAATAAAATAGAACATCCATACTCTAGTCTTAAAATCACAAACTGCTTGTCACGCGTTTCCGCTTCGAAATCTTACCTAATGTAAAGATAGATAATTGTATCAACCAAATTCACTACACCGATAACTGCAACATAATTTCCGTCAAGAGTACGAGGGAGTTCACCTAAGTTTTTCCTTTAAATAGCAAAAGCGCAAGGCAATCATCGCTGAGTTCTGCTGTCTCTGGTGGAGACCACCGCTCGTCCGTGTCAGGTGCCGACGCTTGAGAATAATCAAGGATTATTAATTAATAAAAATTAATTAATAAAAGTTAACTTGTAAAAAGTACGAAAACATATATTGCATATCCACGGTTTTTCATCATCAGAAAGAGCTATCAAAATTATAAAGAGGTAATTACAAACATAAAGAAATTGATCATATTGTTTCTTTTCCTTATTTCTACCTTTCTTGATAAAGGGAAAAGTTCAGCCTACGCTCAACTTAAGAGCTCTCCGGTCGAAAGATATAGAGAGGTAAAGGCCTAAGCAAATAATGTGCATATATCTTATATTTCTCTATATTTGCTTTACATAGTAAAGGTGGTATCATCCTGACAAATTGAAAGTTAATACAAGCTCTAGTTTTGTAAAGACACATATAATTACACAGATTGAGATATTTATTCGTTTCGCTATTAATAAATTCATAAACGTGAGAATATATAAAAATATCTCGATTTCTCGTTAAATCATTAATAAGCTCACCCAAAAGTATTCTCTGTTCGACACATAAAATGTAAGATGGCAATTTTTAAGAGATTTTACCGATGAATCTAGATGGTAAAGTGTGAAATTCTCTATCCATCTTTTCCGCGCCACCCATGAGGTAGATAAATAGATGGATTTTTTAAGATATCCCTTTTTGTAATAATATTAGGTAATATGTTAATTTCATATTTTACGTAACATTATTACAAAAATGCCTAGTCGTTTTATTAACAGTTAATTTAAAAGAATAATATTGGTAATTACTATCTGGTAAACTTAAAATTTTAACGTGGCCTCTCGGAGCTGAGTGTTAGGTAAACTCAAAATACAAAAATCTCTTACAACTATATAATATAAGAGGATATTAATACATATCATTGTCCTAGAGACGCATACGTTTCTTTATGCATAGTAATATTACCATAGATACGACGAAGACAATCTATGTAGTTTATGTCGGGCAGTGTCGTTGTATTGTTTGTGCGTGCTGTTGAGGCTACTGCTCGAAGTTCGATTAAATTTAAATTGAGTTTAATTAATTAAGCGGCTTACCTCGTGGGAACTCTAGCCGCCTACACTGTCTGCTTAGCTCTTTGCCTCCCCCGTCTATAGGATCGAATGAGAAGGGAGAAAGAGCCTGTACATGAAATCTTCGTTTGGTAATAGATGTACTCCTACCCTATGAAATTAATATTACACTGAGAAAAAATTCGTAGCAAAATTTATTATTTTTAAAATAAAAATTACTATATTACATAGTAACCGTGGGATATACTCAATTTATCATAAATTTTACTTTATTTATTTTAATAATTATTATCTATCTAATACTTTTTACAATCAGTATGCATAAAAAGTATAATTACGTACGGATAAAAACTGCTATACAAAATAGTAAAAATAAATAATTTGAGATCTTACTACAACTTTACATTAAATTCTGTTACTTTGTAAGGAATTTTTACTACATAAAATAGCAATTTTTATATTTTAATATAGCAAAAACTAACCTTTTCTGACATTACTACCTTGTTGTTGCGATTTTTCCTATATAATATAGTAAAAAGTACTACTTTTCGCGAATGTGGCGCCATCTTAAGCGGTGAGACGTTATCGTATTCGATTTCTTTGTACATCGTTTACACAGAAAATACCGGTCAACGGAGTGCATCAATGCAATAGAAAAAACGCAACAGCACGAAAAAGGAGATAGATTTCCCAGATTACTGTCATCAAGAGCGTAAGTATATATTTGCTACTTTTTACGTGCATCATTTATCATTATCTTTGAGGGTCTGATGTTGTCGTTCGAATTCCTAACCTCAATCCCTTTATCTTTTCATGCCGGTAATGTGTGTTTTCATTTCATCATCGCTCAACTTTTTTTTGCTCAGTTGAAGTATGGAAGAAGCAGAGCAGGTAAACCGTCAAGTCTTTATTCTCGAATATTTATAAAAGTAAATTATTGTATTTATTGCAGTATCTGGATTTGCAAGCTGCAAACGCACAAGAAGCAGAGGCAATTGGAAGGACTGGTGCTGATGGTGTGTTGAAACCACTCGAGAACAGGCAATCTGCATTAAATTCTGTCGATGAAGCTGCTGATAGACCCATCACTACAGTGAGTTTCATGTTGTGCATACTATGTCTTAATTCTATAGGTATTTAAACTTAACAATATTCGAAGGGGCTGAAAGAGTATTTAAAAAAAACAGTTAACGGCAAAATTATTTTAAAAGCCCATAAAGAAAAGGCAACTGAAAATCTACCACTACCAAATAAAATCAAGTCTCTACTTGTGAGAGAAGTGATAAACAGAGAAAAAATTCATGCATTGAAGAATATTACTGAAGATGAGATTTTGGATAAATTTGTGTACGTAGAAAGTTTTTTTTTAGATTAATATGCAAAAACGTTAGTTACATTTATTAACATTTCAATTTTCTTATTCTCTTTTAAATTTTCAGAATAAAAAAGGAGCGGTTTGAAATACTGGCTAAGGAAATTTGTACAATTTTCCCATCAGAACATCCAAATGTTTATTTTATTCCATCGATCAAACACGGTGATCAAATTTTGACAGCCAACGGAAAGTTATGGCACCATTATAACTATGCAAAAAATGTATTGAGAGAGAAAAAGTTGTTACGTGAAAAAAATAATACAAGACAACCTGTGGTTCCTGGAGAAATTGATCCAGTTAATGCAGCAGGTATGCCTTGAATTTTCATTGTAGTAAATGCATACTTAAAATTTAAGTGTTTTTAATAAATATTTCTCTTTTAAAGACAATGAAGATATTGTTTGGCTGACCAATCATCTCGAACCTTGGGACGAAGTTGAATTCAAATGGGAAAGATCTCATGACATACGAAGAGCTTTACTAGTTGAAACTGATACATCTGTAGAGGATTATATCAACAAATTCCCTTGTCTAAGAGTTCAGAGAGCAAAAGAGTTGGTATGATGCACATTTCACATATTATATTTAATAAAAATAACTTGAATATTCTCTGTAACTTTTATTAATATAAT
>JAWWEQ010043988.1:0-17305 GCA_035583055.1 Torymus tubicola | reverse complement strand
GTGAATAAAAAAACATTTAAACAACATCAAAATGCATTATGTTTATTAAAAAACGATTCCTTTTTGATTTATAAATTAATAAGAAAATATAAATAACATATCGGCAAACTATTGGCAACTGTCTAAACAATCACAGATGGCTTAATATATTAGCAAAATGTGGACGAACTTTGGGATAGTGTGTGTTGGCGAGCTATTGACAAGATATTAGCAATTGTCAAGCGAAGAATTGCCAAACGATTGCTTATAGCTATATGCAATCTATGAGCAATCGTTTGCCCATAGAGTAAATTTTTGCGCGGGTATCTACTATTATATTAAAGTAGATCCACTTTTTCCGTTCTCCGGTTCTCCGGTCTTATAGGTATCATCATTTTTTTTTTATTAAAGGATCATTTTTTAATAAAAGGGTTAATGAAAAGAGCACAACTAAAGGGTTAAAAGAGGGTTAAAAAATCTACTATTATATTAAAGTGGATCCACTTTTTCCATTCTCCAGTTCTCCGGTTCTCCGGTTCTCCGGTCTTATAGGTATCATCATTTTTTTTTATTAAAGGATCATTTTTTAATAAAAGGGTTAATGAAAAGAGCACAATTAAAGGGTTAAAAGAAGGTTAAAAAAGGATTAAAAAGGGTTCAATTATTTTTCTTTTCAATTCCACCGCTGTACTTCTCACAATACTGCAGCCGATTTTTTAATTAAGGCGATGTGAGCACGAAAAATCTAGTACAAAGCCTCACATGATTTATTTCAATCCTATTTAATTGATGTATCTATTCTTATTAGTTAATATTATTTTTAAATAATTAATATTAGTCGAATATTTTTAATTGATATTATTCTGAAAACTAAATAATTCAAAGTTAAAGTATGATTTTACCACAAAATTTAGTTCTTTGTATAGAAAAATTGTATAGATAGAGCGTTTCGCCTGTACAAAGGCCACTAACATTTAATTTTCTATTGTTTCACAAACATTGAAAAAAAAAATAACATTAACAAAATTCACAATAAAATGGAAGGTACACAGAGAGAAAATTCGTTGCGAGAGGCTATGATGTTTTGTCGTACTCTAGCGCTATGAAATGCGTATACTCAGCCTACGATTTTTCATAAGTAATTAATTGAAAACTTTTCATAGCGTTAGAGTATGATATTCGTGACAAAATCTACGCCGACCTTTCGTAATACAAATATACGAATAGGTCATACAAAATTCTCCCGCTTTTCGATGAGAATCGTATGAGTGCAAGTCGTAAGAAATCTTCCGACTTGTCAAATGTTCAGGAAAAAAAATCTATTGCGTAGGCGGGCGGCGCAACATTTTTATTCGGCTGCCTCGGGTTGCAGGTTATGTGTAGTATACTCGCGTGTGTGTATATATTATACACACACACACACACACACACACGCACACACGTCGTAAGAAATCTTACGACTTATCGTTCGCTCGGGATCCGACTCGATGTAAAATAATGTTCGAGTATATGCCGGAGGGCGGTGCTACGAAGTTTCTATTTTATTTTAACAAAATTTGGATATTCACGATATAAAGATCGTAGAAGAATTAGTTATGAATTTCTAATAATAAAATATTAAAAATCTTATCAAATTATACTACATTATTTCATAAGCTAGTATTACAGAAATTCGTTGCCTCTCGCAACGAATTTTCTTTCCGTGTATAAGGCGCGCGAAGCGCGGTAAACGTAGCTAGTACTGTATAAAACTCGTGTGTAAGATGATTTTTACCGCATGAGACGTTTTCGCATGAGCAAAGCGAGTGAGAAAAGTCGGTCGAATGAGCTTCCGCACCAGTGTGATGTACTATTCTCTGAGTTTTAGTAAAATTTTATGCATAGTGTTAATATGTTGATCACATTGTACGTTAGAATAATAAATGATTTTTTAACTATATATTATATAACGAATGTCAGATGTAAAGTACATTAATTCAGAGAATAAGTTTCAAAAGACGTTGCTGTGATGTGTGTTTTGCTTTAACATCTCATTAGAGAAATTTTTTTCCTTTATATTATATGTATATACTTTGTATACATAAATCCGACATGCAAATAGCAGAGGAGTATAAAATATAACAATTTGTAAATTATGCTAATGAAAGCATCATGGCATGAGATCCAAATGATCTATTCATTTTTCATGCTTCTATGAAATATAATATGCTCAAATATAAAGCTTTTATATCTGAGATGCACTTTTAGATGCCAAGCATATAATATTCTGTAAACTATTTTTATGATATTAATTATACTAAAAATATATTGTTTTTAGTATAATTGTTGTTTAGATTAAATTATTTTACGTATTCTAAAAGTATAATTCTGAAAAGTATTTTTATTACACATAAAAAAATACTAAGTTAAATAAACTATAATGCATGCGCTAACTATATAATTGTACACTACTGTTATACTACTCCTACTCGTTCATCACGTATAATGACATTGTAGTAGTATCTAAAGTATCAATTTTAGGTACCGGTCACATGCTATTCATTTTAACATTTATATTATGTTCATTTTAGATATTTTTGGTTGTTTATTTATTTATTTATTTATTTATTCATTCATTCATTCATTTATTCATTCATTCATTCATTCATTGATTCATTGATTCATTCATTCATTCATTCATCCATCCATCCATCCATCCATCCATCCATCCATCCATCCATCCATCCATACATCCATCCATCCATCCATCCATTCATTCATTCATTCATTCATTCATTCCTTTATTTATTTATTTAACCAGAATAAAGATTACATCTTAAGTCCTACACTAGCAAGGAACTCCTGTGGTCATGGTACAGTCTTTGCTTAGTGTTTTATTTATTCTAACTTTTTGTTTGCGGTTAGATAAATAACTTTTGATTAGGTCAAATGCACTACCTCTTATTCCATAATCTTGTATCTTTAATAGTACAATAGTTTTGTTAAGGTTATTGTAGATGATGTTAGTTATATATACTAGTGCGTCCTTAGTACCTATGTTTTTTATGAAGCCAAATTGATTTTTAGATAATATCTTACGTTTCTTTATAAAATTATATAATCTGCTGAGAATGATTTTTTTCAAATATTTTAGCTATATTGGATATTAATGAAATGGGTCTGTAATTGTTGGGGGAATCGTTTATTGCCTGTTTTGAAGATGGGAATGAGCCCGGCCATGTTAACTTTTCAATACAGAGATTGGAAATGTAGTCTAGCGGCTGCAGGATATATTCGGATATAGTTTTTATTACCTTTGTGTTAATTCCGTCAACTCCTCCAGATTTGTTCTTCAAATTGTTTATAATTTTTTTAATTCCTTAGGTGTTCGTTGGACTAATGAATATAGAGCTTCTGTTTGAGTCAGTATTCGATTGTTTTACATTATTCGGCCTCAATATATTACTACTTAATTTGGGGCCAATTGTACTAAAGAAATCATTAAAATTATCGGCGATATCTGTAGCATTGGTGATTTTGTTATTATTGGTTTCATCGATAATGTATTCAATTTCAGTTGTTTTATTCACCTTTTTTCCTAGCTTGGTATTAATTAATTGCCATAGTTGTCTAGGATTTGAACTACTTTGGAAGAATCTAGTTTTTTCAAAATTCTTTTTAGCTTCTCTAATGGTTTTGTCCAATAATCTATTGAAGTTGATATAATTAGTTTTTAGCCTTTCATTGCCAGATTCTCTTTTCCAAGTGTTGTACAGTTTTTCTTTCGTTTTACATGATATCATGATTGCTTTGGTGATCCATTTTTTTCTAGGTTTAAAATTATTCATATGCCTGTTTGTTTTACTGTGGTTCCTTGCTAGAGTTATACAATTTTTTATTGTTTCTATGAAAGAGTCTATTGCTATGTCTGGATCTTCAGTATTCAACAAATTTTCCCAGTTTATTTTTCCTACTAATTTGTTTAAGTTTTTATAATTAATTTTATTTTGTTCAATTATATTTTGAGTTTTTTTAAGCATACCGTCAATTGAAATCAGTAGGGGAAACTGATCAGTGAATCTATTCGCGACTTTCTATGTATTAAAGTTTAATGATTCTTTTTTTATAAAGGCGTTATCAATGCAAGTTTCTATAGTAGGATTATCATTGGATGGTCTAGTTATACCCAGAAATCTGGGAAATATTGTCTTCCAAGTAAATTTCCTAGAAATTCTTCACTAATAATATCTTGTTGATTTAGATTAATATTGAAGTCGCCTATTATTAAGTGATTTTTGTATGATTTAAACGCATCAAAACAAATTTTTAAGTTAGCTAGAAATTTAATTTTCTTTATATCATGCGATCTATACAGAGCAGAGATTACAATATTATCACTATTTATCTATACTATGGAATTAATAATTCTTAGTTCATTAACGATCAGGATTTCTGTTGTTTCAATTAAGTTTTCATGTAGATATGTTACTGTCCCGTCTGTGGTGAATCATCACATTAAGGCCCTGGTTGTACCAAACCAAAAGAAAATTTAACATGCATTAACTGCAACGGTTATCACCTTCCCACAGACAAGTCATTCCAAAGTACCAAAATAGATCAAAGCATTATTCAAATGGCAGTCAGAAAAAATCTCTCAGTACAAGAAGCTAAAAACAACTATAAAGAGCAACTACAAAATAAGAAAAGATTTAGATTTTCAGAATTTCCAGAGCTAAATGATTTCTTCTCTCTAAATGCGATAACTGCCTCACCTAATATTAATTACCATCCCTAAAAGATGTCTTTTTGCTAACATAAACTAAAGATGACCACAAAGCTCTACTAATATCTCCTAATGGCAACTACATCCTTAATACAAAGCATTCAAACATCATTCAACTAGATGATCAAGACAATAGTTTACTCCAAGAAGTTTAAATTCCACCTACAATTACCCTGCATGAAAACGGATACTTCATAAATAATACCTTAATAAGTCATGAACAAATACTACCTCCTCGTCAACAACATAGATTTCAACGAAATTATTAATTAATAAAAATTCAATAATAAACAATAATACTACAATCAATGACAAATCACTATATATTACAAATCTGACGAAGTCCTACTATAATACTTTGGCAGCTCACAATTTATATCAAATAAACTAAAAAATAAACACCAACAGTACTATTTTATTTTCATTAATTTATTTGCCAACTCTAACTTACAACGTAATGGATCTGACTGAATTAAAAATCTTACAATGGAACTGCCATAGCATAAGAAATAAAACAGACAATTTTAAAGACATTATTGTAGACTGCCACATTATACTTCTATCAGAAACATGGCTTAACATCACCTTTCATTTCAACATTCCAAACTATACCACTATAAGAAAAGATAGACAAATTGGTGAACAGGGAGGTGTAGAAATCATTATTAAAAACAATATTTCTTTCCAACGCGTTGAAGAATTTTATTATAAATGCAATTCTCTAGAAACAGTAGCCATATCAATTCCTCTATCTATAGACAACAATAATAAAATTAATTCTTTACTTCTGGCATCAATTTATAGATTACCATCCAAAGATACTTCAGTCAATGAATGGAACCTCCTATTTAACTCCACTAAAGAGTAGAGGTGGTGATCTTAACGCTCACCACTTTAACTGGGGCTCATACAACGTATGCAAATCTGGAGAAAACATAGTAAAAACTCTAGTAGATCATAACCTTACTATAAATAATGATGGATCCCACAAATACCACTACCGCAACACAGAACAATCCAATAATAACACTAACAATCCCTCAATAAAATCATCTGCAATTGACCTCTCAATAATATGTACTCACCTGCTTAACGTATGCAAATGGGAAGTTTACCCTGATAGAGTAGACAGTGATCACTTTCCATCAAAATCACTCTAAGCCTCGAGTAAGAAAAAACACATTATAATATCCCACACAAATTAAATCACAAAAACAACTATATAAACAACAAGATACAATCAATCAACAACTACAACCTAAATGAAAAACACAACTTTTTAATCAATATATGCACTACAACCATAGAAAATCTAAACAAAAAACGGAAAAGACCCACCTCTCCCTCATTAAATATTGCTAACTCAACACTGAACCCCACATCACTAAACAGTAAACCTGCAACAAAAATAAAAGAACAATTTACCAAACGCCCTACTAAAGCTCCTTGGTGGAATGAAACATGTTCACAACTTGTTAAAGAAAGAAGATTAGCTGCAAATTCCTTTCTCAGAAATCCTACAGATAAAAATTTAGAAAATCTTACTAATACCAAAAATCAACTTAGACGAATTCAAAAAAACCAAATTTCAAACTTTTGTAAGTAAATCCCTGTCAAGAAACAAAGATACTAAAACTATATGGAAAATAGTCAACTGTTTTAAAAACATCCAAACCTAAAAACCAACATTTCCAAACAACGATATAGAATTATCTCAAAATGCACAAAATTTCATCCAAGAATACTGTCAAAACGACAGTAATTCGAATCAACAACCGCACCTACACAACTCTGAAGATGACTTCAATGCTTCTACAAACTTAGACTCTCCCTTCATTCCAAAAGAACTAAATCTAGCTCTAAAAATACTTCGCACTTTAGTCTTGAAATCAAAACATTGCTCTTTCAAATCTCAAAATATAAAAATATCTCTAATCTGGATCCTCTCACACAGCAATATTCCACAGAACGACAAAGTTGATCTCCTTGCAAAAAAATACAATCGCAAAGGGCACTAATCTACTCTACTTTCTCCATTATTCTGACTTTCATGAAAAAAGAAAACAAAAGTATTAAGATATGCAAAACCAATAAATCTCAAATCAGTTATAAAGGAAAACAGTACTTCTCACACTATCATCAATACACACAGAACAAACCCCGGTTTTTTCAAATACTCTACCAAGATTCCACGTAACAACAATAAATAGAATCAGATCTAACCATTATAACCTTGCTGCTAGCCTATATAGAAAAAATAATGTTAATTCTGCTGCCTGCACCTGTGGCTCCGACAGCCGAAACATCAATTAGCTGGAACTGCCCTGATCTCAGCAGATAACTCTACTCGTTAAGAGGAGAATTAAGAAACTACTACACAAAACGCCACAAGGATATTCCAACAACAGTAGGAGAAATCCTAAAAAACCATCAGACCCGTCGACAAAATTCGTCATAGACTACCTTAAAAGATGCGAACTATTCATTTGATAAGCTGACTACTTACTCTAAATTCCCTATTTTCCTCAATAGATAAAACAAATTCTTACTCAACCTATTCGAATTTATCCAACCCAAGACAATAAATTACCATCCAACAGAAAATTAAAATAAATAAAAATAATAAAAATAACCGAAAAAAAACACAAAAAAGCCCCTTGGAAAAACATTTAATAATATTAGATTGAGCATGCGTGGTGGCATAACGGCGTCTCTGTACCCAAGGCCATCAACTAACAAGAAACAATAAAAACCTACTATAACTATGTACGCCAGAGAAAGAAGAAGAACCCGGGCCGTCTGGCGAATACTCAGCTCTCGGCGAGCTCTACTGCTGCTGCTTCTTCGCATCTCATAGTCTTATCGCTCTCAATGCGCGCTCTATCCGTCACGCCGCGATGCTCAGCGTTGCCGTCTTGCCGGTCAGATGGTCACCCCCCATCGCTTGGCGATCTGCCCGTGACTGTCACCCTCTATTGTGGGTGCGATATACACCTCTCTTACCACGAAACCTACCACCATAAATTGTATTATATATATTTTTATTACATATCACATAGAGGTATATCACAATGTGCATTTTCTCATCACCATCAGCATTTCGACAATGATTCTCACCATAACGAATCTGTGGAAAAACATCTGGTCGGTTTTCGTAGCTGTGTGACGTTTCATCTTCCCATCGTTGACATGCTAAATCATTTTTTGTTTTGTTCACTGTACCCATATAAAAGTGCCCTCTGTCATTGTGTCAATTATCTAAAATTTGTAAAAAAAACAAATTATTTTGTAATTAGTTTTTAATTTCAAATGAAATATTTTTATATAAATGAAAAACATATTATCAAGGTAAACAAGAAATAATTTTAAATTTTTAACTCACAAATTACTTCATTTCCACCTACAGTTGTAAATAAGACATGAGAACATGTCAATTTTTACTTGGAAATCTTTGGTAATTTTTACATTTCGGAAGTCTAAAATGAGCTCGAGATCTTAAATACATTTCTCTACCTTCGTTGTCTTCAATCAAAGCCCAATCATTAAAGCAAAACTGATGGTAAATGGCCATACAGTCCTCAACAAAGGGGTAAACCTACACTTCCCCGGCATTGTGGGAATGCATAAAAGCATAACATTTTCTGAAAATAAAAAATAAAAACAAGATTATTACCTTCATGAGTATAAAAAATAAATAATTCACTTGAACTTATAAAATGGTAAGTATATATCATCTACGTCTGCAGCAGAAGGACATGGTTCTGCTAATTTTTGCAATAATTCATCTCCCAATTCTTTAGTAATTTTCTCATTTAGCCACTCACTAGGATTATCAATAGAATCGTTAAACCATACTGTATAGATCTCAGTAAAACATTTTTGACATAAATATAAGGTGATCAGTAACCAGATGCCTTATCTAAAATCAGATAAATACAATGGTATTATGTTATACTACTAGCAATCATCAAAGTATATAAATAAAGAAATTGCTTACCTGTAGATATTTCAGTAGCAAAATAAAAGTAGATTGGTATCAAAACAACAATCCAAAGATTCATAGTGTAAATCTTGGATTTTGTACAATGTTTACTTTTTTTACCAATAGACTTTGTACAGAAATTTTTTATAAGAGTGCACTATATAAACAATATAAGATCTTGTACCTAACAGTGACATCTCTGGATCAAGGTACTGAGGTGTTCCCAGAGAGTCCACATCCTGCCCTCGACTCTCTTGTCAAAGCCAAAGTACCTTAAGGTAGCTCTGCGAGTCGACCAGTAGATTCTCGTACTTCAGATCTCTGTACATGAGATCGACGTAGTGCAGGTACTCAAATGTCAGTTCAATCTGTACTGCGTAGAACCTTGAGTGAGGCACTGAGAATCTGGCCACCTTCCTCAGGTCACTGAACATTTCACCGCCGGGCACATATTCAAGCATCATGCAGAGATTAGAGTTACCCTTGTAATGATGCGCGCAGAGAGATAAGGAAAGGATAGTGTATCGCCTGCAGGATCCTCTTATCATTGAGTATATGCTCCACCTGCTTGAGCTGGACAACCTTCTGCTTATCCAGGATCTTCATGGCAAAGTACTCCTTCGTGGGTTTGTGCTGGACTATGATGACTTGTCTTGATGGGGTCTTGATTCTATCAAAGTTCTCGAGAGCGGCGGTATTAGTCGGGTTCTTCCTCCATTTCTTCTCGAATTCCTTCTTGGCCTGCTCGAGTAACTCCTTAACGCTCTACACGGCGCACAGTGGTCCAACGCGCAAAAAATGGCCAATATTCTTGCTTGCCTCGAAATTTGAGTAAAAAGATAAGGTTGAAGGAGAAAAAGGTTACTTTCTCAAAGCTATACAAAGGAATTGATATATCTTTGTATAGCAATGAATATATTATACGGTAATTGTATAGAATCATATTTTCGGGCAAAATCATTTTATTTTTCGATGAATACGGTACGGAAAAAATTTATTTTATGTATCCATATTTATATATGGTTATATAATATGGTAATATACATGATGTAATATGCGCACACGCACACACGCATACAGTCAAATTCGATTTATATATGATTATATATGAAGGTTTATATATAATTATGTATAAACTTTTTCAAAATTCGAATTTTTAAAGATAGGATTTCTACATGTTATAGCACTCATCTACACAAATAAATACACGCAGCAACAAATACACACATAGAAGCGCACATCCACATATACATGGGCAGTTCTCTGGAGAATCGAGAGGTCAAAATTTTTCTTTCTTTTAAAATTACCTAAATCGCTTCGTAACCATCCCGTATGTTAGTCTGAATTTTTTCAGATTTTTTCACTAGTTTTTTAGTCGCAGAGGGTCAAAACTTGGTGATTTTAGCATTTTCTACATTTTTGACCGATTTTCATTAATTTATAACTCCTCAGGGAAGCATTATTCACGGTAAACACAGAAGACCTTTTTTTTAACATTTTCTCAGTTTTCCAATAAAAATATTTTCAAAGCTGTATGTGTACACTGTCATTCACATACCTCCAAATGAAACATTGAAATTCACACAGAAAAAAACCGAAGGATTTATACAGATACTTTGTACAATAAAAAGGTATCTTTAAGGAATATTTCTGTGGCGATACCGATGAACGGTTTACATCATGTATATTACCATATTATATAACCATATATAAATATGGATACATAAAATAAATTTTTTTCGTACCGTATTCATCGAAAAATATAATGATTTTGCCCGAAAATATGATTTCTATATAATTACCGTATATATTCATCGCTATACAAAGATATATCAATTCGGTTCATACCGAGGGAAACGCAGACATAATATAAGGCGTAAAAGTAACCTTTTTCTCCTTCAACTTTATCTTTTTACACAAATTTCGAGGCAAGCGCGAATTTCGGCGCTTTTCTTTGCTTGCGGCCCCATTGTGCGACGGTTTGCAGTTTACAGGTAGACTTTGTAAATGTAGATTACTAAATTTTTACATATATTTATTAAAACTGTTAATACATACAAGTCCATCATAATAAATAATTATATTGGCTCTACTTTGTTATTGATTATACCGTTTAAATATATCATCCCTACATGTATAGAATCCTATGATTTACCTTAATTACCCAAATTATTGTAGTGAGTATTACCCTGAGTGATAGATTCGCGGATTATTAATTTCAATATATATATAGAAGCGACCTATTTATATACATTTTATATGAAAATGATCAAGTTTTCACCTTGAACTGCAAGCCATCGTGCCCGCCTAGTATGTATGGAAGTAGGTGAGCTGTAACACCTTTTAGGCGTCACTTTATGCCCACTGGCTACCGCAAGGTACGAAAAATTGTATTGCGTCAGTCAAGTCAATTGATATGGGTACTTGACTACAATAAACTGATTTCAGTACTTTCTTGTGTTTGATTGATATAGAAGAATGAACAAATTTGAATACAATTTGCAAAACAGTCATATAGTTTTTTTTAGGAGTAGTTTCATTTCTTTGATTTGCACATATCAATTTAATGTATATAATTATACATCTTATAGCGAGCTCGATGTATAGAGGAAAAGACGGGAAGCAAGTGAGAATAGATTACACCGAAAAAAAACGTTTATACTTGCCTTATTTTATACTTTCAGAGAAAGTTTTATATTAATAATATTATATATTATATTTAATACAAATTACTTCTTACTAAAAAACAAAGCTACGTGATATAGTTTCAACAGTAAGGGTTGCAACTCCTATTTTTACGTTGCAAAATCTGCTTTGGGAATTATATTATCAAAACAATTTTATATGGAAGTTATTGCACATACATAGAACTAGCATCAGATATATTTTCAGCCAATTTAAAGTTGACAGATTTTCCTGGCATCAGTTTGAAAATTCGCAAAAACGTGATTTTTGCCAAAATGGCCCTTTTAAGACAATTGTATAGACAAGCCAACTCAAACGATTGCAATTTCGTTTGCGGCATGTTAAAGATGATTAAAAACCCTATCAAACAAGACCTGCTAAATGCATTTCCTTCCACTGAAGCAATGGTGGCAGCTGTTCAAATATGGATAAATTTTCAACAAATTTTATCGCACTGAATCGAATCCCCTACATGGACCTTATAACTTTGGGGTCTGAAAAATTTTTTTTTTAAATAGCTGATACGAAAACAAAAGAAAGAGATGTAGTACGTTGAAAATGGTTCACAGAGTTCCGAACAAAAAAATCTTGAAAATAGGGCTAAAAAGGCCCATTTTTGCACCTTTTATAGGGCCTTTCATGGGCCCTATGGGGTCAACGGGTCTAATAATTTAGAAAAAGTCTTATTGTTGGTAGTACTATAACATACTAAAATTTGGGGAAAATCGATGACCCACCCCAAACAAAATTTAGCGCAAAGGAAAAATCTTGCTCATATATAAGTATATCTTTCTATATTATATAGTTGTAAGAGGGTTTTGTGCGACTCAGCCCCTCCACCTCCCCCTCTCCTCCTCCCTCCTCAGCCCCTACTCATAGCCCCTCCTCGCCTCTCCTCAAAATAACGTTAAAATATAGATAGAACTCGGTGTTTTTCATGTTACTATTGCTCCTCGAAACCCTCCACCACCCTCCACGCCTCTCCTCGCCACACCTCGTTACTCCTCTCGTCTTCTCAAAAAAATCTCAACCCCTTCTCAGCCCCTCCTCATACCCCTCCTCTTACCCCTCCTCCTGCCCCTCCTCATAGTTCTCATACAACTTATTACAAACACTTGCTTCTTCGTTTGCGAAACAATGTTGACCTGCGACGATAAAAGTTCACAAGGTGTTTTTCTATGACGCGAAAGATATTACTCTATGACATAAAAGTTAGAAAGGTGTTGCTCTTCAACTTCTGACAGATCTGATTCCCAAAAGTCAACTCAGACCAGTTATTTAATTAAGTAAAAGCCCTATGTCGATAAGTAGAAATCTATATTTCTAGAATATAGCCAGTTTTAAAACAGATATATCTAAAAGAAATGATTATAGAATAACACAAACAAAGTTTTGAGCACAGTATTTACATACACAGAGCGCCTAACAGACTTATTTTTCCAAATAAATGTTTGTATGTTAGGTTATTAAATAAGGATTACGGGTGAATTTTGAAGCTTACATCGCCTTAATATTTCAGTGTTTTATCTTTTATTATTTAGAATTTAATCTTTATTTATGCAATTATTATTTCAACTAATCAATTTGTTTAAATTAATTATTCGCTTCGTTGATCTGCGATAATCATTATTTTATTTCTTATCTTTTATGTGATATTGCTGCAAAGCAAGAAGTTTAATTATTATTATTATTATTATTAATAATTATAATAAATAAAGGACTCAGGTGAGAAAAACGAAACACATACATACATAAATAAAATTACGGAAATATCCCTTTAGATATGTTGATTTTTTATTGCATAAAAAAAAATTTTAAAAATATAAAATAATACAAAATTTGTTGTATAAAAAAAACGCGATACAATATTTCCGGTATCTTAACAATAACAAAAAAAATTTTATATTTAATAAATACAATACGTTGAACCGCTTGCCGACCGTAATAATTATTATAAAGAATATTACTAGTAGCCGCCCCACATACCTTGACAACCCTTGATACTTGAAAAGTACAAAGGAGGGCTATGCCCTTATTTTCCGTCACAGGCAGAGAAAGAACTAAAGTAAGAAAGTAGCGCTAGTAATGAGCGGACCAGTCCAACTCGGCCCAGTTTAACCCGACGGAGTAATCCTGGACCTTGCAATATCTACCTTGCTAATTTTATAGTAGTCACCTTGCTTATACCAAGTAAGTAAGAGAGCACGAGCTCTCTTACCTCCTGTTGCTGTCGCTGCCGGAAGAAGAATGAGAATTTCTCCTGTCTCCCTATCAGTTCCCCCACCCAGTGTGGTCAGTAAACAAATATATATAGTAATTAAAACCCGTGTTAATGTGGCGATTAATCGCCACAACCTGGCTACACTGCTCCCACCTGTGTACTTACTTTAACCAGTCATCTAATAGATGATTAGTTGCGCATTGTTATGATTTCTGACTTTCGCGCAGCTCTTTGATTATATGTGTGAACATGTGAGGACTTTTTCATCTTTATTCGTCCACACGCATCTGAAAATCTCAATTTTAATTTACACACAAATGTTTTAAGAATTCAACTTTAAAATAACCTTCAATAATGAAAAAATAATCTAGTTCATAATAAAATCTCTTTCAAAAATATAAGACGTAGAGGAGTTAAATTGGGAACGTTGCAACTTATAATACATTAGTTATAAATGTTATAAAAGTATTTTCCCTTTTTTCAAGAACTTATTTTTAAAAATTTAACTTTCGATCAAGACAATCTAGTGAACTTTCATTCGATTCGTAATTGAACCAATGTTAAGTCTTGGTGTTTGGGGAATATACTTTTATATCTTTAATTGAATTGATTGCAATTAGCTATATTATATTTGGATGATAATTGATATATATTTGATTTATATTACCTGTACTCTGTGCGTAGGCTCTCGTAAATAATTAGGCTGAAGTTCAACAAATTTCACAGTTTATTTAATTATAAAATTTATAATAAAATGATCTAGGGTCAGAATTGATTTTACAAATAACTACTTTTAATATATTAGATTAAAATATGTAATATATACTTTAATTGCACGGATATTTGATACCGATACAAAAATATTCGCTACTCCTATTGTCGACTGGAACGGTACGGAGCTCGCGATTTGTGCGCGAATAACTGACGCGTATGTCATACATCGTCTCTTTTATAATACAAAATAATCAAGTCAAAAATGACCGTGAACAGTAAATCGATATTATCTTATGTGGTAATGTAATCGTCGCTAGTTGTACACAATTTGGCTGTTGCATTAAGAAAAATGGTGAGTCTGAAGAAGATATAGTATGTTATCTTTCGCAAATTTGATGACCTGCTACGTTGCGATGCCTCATATTTAAAAATGCAATGTTGTAGAATTTCACGTATTCGTTGTTCGTATATCAGAAAATTACTGATGAAAAATATGAATATCAATTAAATTTTAAGAATACGCCACAGACGTAACAAAACTTTTAATTCAATATTGCTTCCACCAAATATAATAAGTTGTTCAAATTTCAAGTCGATAGATTAAATACTCTCTGAGAAATCGTTATCCTAAAATATTTTTATTCCTTTACTTAAACCTTTTCCAAATTCTTTGCTTCGCTCTTTTGATTAAGGCCTGGCTAAACATTATTAGTAACCCTTTCTTTAACGTTTTCCTTAATCCGTCACTAAACCCTTTCCTTAATTCTTTATTTAACTTTTTGATTCACGCGTTATTTAACTCATATTCCTTAACGATTTGTAGTCAGATCGATTAATATATATTATACATATGTGTAAATCATATCGAGAATCAGTGATGGAGCACAGACCACAGACCACATATCATTAGCCACTTAATATAATAGGTGATCTTAGGTTTTATTTCCATGCTGATATTTTCAAAAACAGTTCTCATCATTAAAAAAATTATCAGTGAACTAAATTTCATTACTTACATCAGGAGGATGAGCCAATTTTTCCGGAGCAATATAAATGAGCAGCTGAAGACAAAGCTGATGCCATATTACCATTGACTCACAGAAAGAACATTCACTTATATTACTACATGTGTGCTGAATTTTCCAATAAGCGATATTTGTAGACTTTAGTAAATGGCAAAGTTCTTTGCATACCCAGCTGGTAACGCCAATATGCTTTTCCACTTTCTGTAATTCCATCTATAATCAAATAAAAGTTACCTATAGTTATTTAACGTTCTTGCACAACATTTTAGCACCCAAATGGATATTAATACAAATTCGATATATTGTTACCAAAAGATATACAATCATATAAGTAGTTTTAGTTTTAAACAGCAGTAGACAAAGATATAAATTAACAAACTAGAACATCACGAGATCCGCTTAAACTTGGTAGAATGTAGAAATGTGAGAAAGATGTAGAAATGTGAAAAAAATGCCAATATACAATCCTTACGCTTTTTTGGAGGAGAGTGAATAAAAGACAAGGTGGTTACCCATAACAACGGCTTCACTTATATAATATTTGGAGACATTGTATATACAATATCTTCCGAAATCCACACACCAACATAACGGATTCAAACAGAGCGTACAATTCTGAAGAAAAGGTTGTTTGCCAAATTTTTTGGATATTTACGGATTTATTGTAAACTAAAGATTAATATAAACCGCTAATGAGTATCGCTGTCGCCACCCGCAGAATTTATATTTAGATAGCCTTATGCCTCTTCCCACAGACTCTCTTTCCTTTTTCCTTCGGATCCAGCGTGTTAGCATTTTATTTACTAGCTAGCATTTATATCAAATATAAGACATAAGCTCCACCTACTTCTCGAGCAGGTGCTGCGCTGAAATGACGGTTACATGTTAATTTTTAGTTAACGATAAATTTTTAAATATTTATCATACAAATAAACTCGTCATAGAACCTTCGATTCAGAATTCAGACGTTCTATCCGGTTCCGTTGCGTTCATGTGCGAATTTCTCGGTGAAATTGAGAGATCAAGACATAAATTTTTATGTAACTTTGTAAAAACTTTCTTCTCGATTTTACAAATGGTTGTGCAAAATTGTTGACAGATAGGATTAATAGACTATTTTTTCCATTTTAAAGTTATTATTGATAACTCATAACTTCCATGGGTACATTATTCGTTAAAATACTGTTGGAACTATTTTAGGATATTTCTTAAATTTTAAGAAAAAATTACACTCTAAAAAAAATCTTTTTACGAAAGTACGAAATAAGATAAATATAAGATTTTTTTAATTATAAATATGAATAAATAAACGCTATCCTCAATCCTTAAACATTTTTGATTACCTTCTCCTATTTCAGTGATTTTAAATTAGTTTGTATAAAACGATATTTAATCAAAAGAAAATTATGGAATTATTAAACGTTTTTAATTATTAATTAATTAATTTCGCAACTAACTCAATAATGCAAAGAACGGCAGTTGAAATAATCAGTTTGTGAGATTTACTTTACTAATTTATTAATAAATAATCAACATAATATCTCAGACTGATTTCTTATACTTTTTTAATTAGTCAATTATTGTCTAAAATTTTTAGATTTTTATTTAAAATACACATACTTGTCGGACGCCTCGTTTTGCAGTTTAGGTTCTTCATGTTACATTAATAAATTAATCGCTTGAAAAAAATGCAAAACATAAGTCAGCAAAGGTAAAATATCAGGAAGCTAGATAGCTTCCAGCAAGTATGCGTAATTTGAAAAAAAATAAAATTTCAGAAAATACTTAAAGGTCATACCACTTTATCACTTTCAAAAAATTGATATGTTTTTTAATGGATTACGAAAGGAAAACATACATGGTGTCCCAAAAAGACCCGAACCCTCCAGTAACTCTTCGGGATGAACTCCTGCAAAAAAATGTTAAATACAAAAGTT
>JAWWEQ010043977.1:0-17308 GCA_035583055.1 Torymus tubicola | reverse complement strand
TAGTATATATATATATATATATATATATATATATATATATATATATTATGATGGACGAGTATTTCTCCGTCAAACTCTCTCTCCCGTCGCCCGTATTAATGTATACATCTTATGTACTAATACTTACAGGCTGTTACAGGTGCGGAGAGCGAGTGGGAAAAACAGAGAGACGGCACCGTCGCAAGTATTGCGCGTGGAGAGAGTTGCAGTTTAGGTCTGGCCTTGACCGTGTTAAGGATATAATATCGTACCTGCGCGATTACGTTGCGATTACCGCTATAGAGCGCCCGGAGAGTTTTATGTGTGTCTGTGTGTCTTCTCGATTCTCTCTCTCTCTCTCTCTCTCTCTCTCTCCCCGCCGCTCAGTATAGCTCGCGCGGATTTCCCGCGCTCGCGCATTAGTCGCGATTTGTATTACAGCGAACTGCCCTTTTTAACTCAATAAATAGTACTTATTTTAATTGTCGTGTTTTACTCGACCAAACCCCGTTCTGGAGTTATTCATATTTACATTTATTTGTACGGATACTTGCACAGCTAGCCGGGAGCTAGTTATCCGTTACAAATTGGCGCCCCTCGAAAAAACCCACATTTTTCGAGAACGTGGGTGATCGAAAATTGCGTGCACCTAGAGTGTGAAAAGGTTGCAATGCGCGGCGACAGTAGTTCGCGCAGTGCAAAGTGCATTAAGAGCGTGCAACCTGACACTAGTAGGGTGGATGCATTAAGCATCATCACACTCTAGGCAATATAGCGAGCACGCAAAACGACCGGTCAAGGCCATCGTCGAAAGCTGCATCGACGGCAACCGGAACACGCATTGTTTACGTCGCGCGCCGATACAGGACTCGGGCCCCGCCGACCGTAAACATTGCGCACATTTCCAGAACACGTAGTTACATACTGTGTGTTGGAAAGAAAAATAGTTCCAATATTATATTCGAAACTGAAATATTTTCTCGTACGGCGAAATATTATATTTCAAATAAATTGGGCGTAAAAGCGAAGGGAATTATAGCGACACCGCATCAAATACCGTTTAACGAGTTATGATATTATTTAACAAAGTTTTTATTAATTAACAATTTAATAAAATAAAAATTATTTTAATTTTTATTAATTAACTTTTTCTTTTCTCATTTCATTTCCAATTTTTTTTTGTTAATGATAATTCGTTACATTGGTTAATGTATATGCGAGTTCACTATAATAGACGATATCTACAAGCGAGGACATTGTTTACGTTGCACGCCGATACAGAGCTCGAGCTGCGCCAAAAGTAAACAAAGTGCGCCTCTCCAGCATACGAAATTTCGCACAGTATGTTGGAGAGAGATACAAAAATAAGAATATTATATTCTAATTTAAAATTATATCTCGCGCAGTATATACATAAATATTATATTAAATAGATGTATTTACTAAAAATAACGAATATAATATTCCGTTTATAGCGATTTCGAAGTAAACGCGTTAACAAAACTTTAGAAAAGCGTTAACGCAAAATAGTTAATAAAACTAAACAATTCTATAAATTAAAGAATTCTAATTGTCTAAAAACAAAACGTTAACAAATAATAAATAAGTAACAAATTAAATCACCAAAACATTAGTAAGCAGAATACAGACGAAATCGCTATAACCAACTTCAATGTGGATAACAGCTAACAGCTGCGAACAACGCGCGACCTATAGTCACCCATAGTAGCATAGGCTGCGAAGAAATTATTTTTTCCTCCCGCTTGTTTTCGTTATTGTTTCGAAATAATAATTATAATTATAAATTTTAGCGAAACAAAAACTACTATTATTGAGAAAACGAACAAAATAATAATGGACTAATCACTATATTATTTAAATATATATTATATACATTAATTATTACCTTATATTATTTAACAATTTATTAAATTTTTCCAATAATTATTTAGTTAGGATTTAATAAATAACTACCGAATTTATTACAAATAATATAGCGACGACGTAAAATTAATTATTAATATTTATAATTAACACCTGCTTCACATCTCTTTGGTTACGTCACCAAGCGAAGACGCATTGCCGAACAACAAGAAATTCGGAGACATTGACCAATCATTTAAATTCAGTAAAATTTAAGAATTGAAGTATTAAGCCTTCAATAATTAATTAGAAAAATACCTTTGGAATTTTAAGAAAAAAAAACATACCCTTCCAGTTACAAAATTATTTAAGAACAGAAACAAAAATCTAATTTAATATTGTATAATGTAATTTATTTATAACTATTTGGTTTTAAATTCCTACCTAAATATTAATTAAAATCCTCCCGTATTATTTAACAAAATAAAATCTTTCTTTTTTTTTCGCTAACTTACTTTTATTTTTAAAATAAATTATAGCGAGTAACTGGAAGCGGCAACATCTTGGTTTTTTTTTCACTTCTCCAAAATTTAGGGAAAATCAAATTAAATTTAAAAGCGTGACGTCCGCAAGCAACGCCCAAAATTGTTTTTTTTTTTTTTTACAAAACTGAGGAGTCCGCACTCGACTTTTTCTCGGGAAAGCCGGCCTCGGTGCGCCCGGCGAGCTTCGCGGAAACTCGGTGTCACGAGCTGCCGGCGGGCCGCACCCACGTGCCCGCGATGGAAGGGAAGCCAGCCTAACCCGATTTCTTTTTTTTTTTGCCGCTGCTTTTTTTGCGGCGGCCAATCAGCGGACGGGAGGCTCGCCCCTCCCCACACCGAGGCAGTCAGTCGTGCTCCGAAATTTTTTTTTGGAAGACAGTCTCTCGCCGCTCCGTTTCGGTGACGGACCTCTCCCTCAACATACCAGACTCTCCAAACGGAGTCTTCGCCTGTACGCCCGCCACAGCGAACACGCTCCCGGCAAAAGGCGGACCCAGTCCCTCGCCAAGTGCGGACCTCTGCTCCGCTCAGGGAAAAAGGGGGTAACCCAAGCCGAGCTCTTCTCGGTGGTCACCAGGGTTAAGGGAAACACCCTGGAGAGCCTCATATGATAAACGCGGTCGTGTATCACTAGAGGAATTTTTTTTTAACATTAATTTTTTTTTATATATATACAATTTTTTTTATTACGTTTATTTATTAATATCTCTTTTAATTGTTTTAGTTTCTTATTTTTTTTTTCTTTTAATCGACTTTTCGTACTTTATTTTTTGTATCATTATTGATTATTTAGTATGCTCTACCGGTAATGGCATTGTTGGTTTTTCTAATTTTAATTTAATTTGAAATTTTGTTTTTTTTTTGTATTTATTTCCCCTACCCACCTTGATCCTGAGGATCCATTCGTTTGAACTTACGTCAACTGTCGCCTGTACGTGGGGCAACTTGAGAAAAATCGCGTCCGCGAAATTGAGTGTGAGCTCGGAGGGTTCAAACGAATCCAGCCTTGAGAAAGGGAATGTTCAGAACGCCCACGCGATCGTCGCGTTCGGACACGACTTCTGACAGTCGGGAAACAGTCAGTGGCGCCCAGGTATCCGATAATTACCCGCAAACGCTCAGCCGAGGACGAGCCTTGTTTGAAGGTCTCCCAGCGACGACACGACGTGAACATACCGCGTCAACCAACATCTCTCATAGTCGCGCAAATAGCCAGGATCGCGCGGTACACGTAAGTACAGTGAATAGTGCTCAAGTGAACTCGAATATGGACGGACTCGCCGGACAGAACGCGGTTGACGCAAACGAAAACGCAAACGGCGTAAATAATCAAATTCCGCCCGACGAGATCGCACAACATAATAATGAGCTAAATAATGTCACGCAAGATGTAAGAGTAAACGAGCGTGATGTTGGAATCAGGCTCCACCTGCAAATGTCGTGCACAATCAAAACGCACCCGTGAATTTTGTGCAGAATCTGATTCCGCCCGTAATTGCTCTACAAAACCAGCCTACGCCCGTAATGGCTATACAAAACCAGGCTCCGCCCGCGTACGCCGACAACGCTCGTTTTGTACAACCAAACATGGATGATTGGCGGCATCTTCTCCACGCTCTCGTCCGAAATAATTTACAGTTACCGGAATTCGCAGGACAGGATCATGAGGATCCAGAAAACTTTTCTACGTGAGTGCGATGAAAATTTTGATGACACGAATATGCGCGCGCGTCTCGCTTCTCGCGCTCTAAAGGAAGACGCCGCACGCTGGTTCGCGGTATATAAGAATTTAAACTTAACTTGGTCGAAATTTTGTGAACTAATTCGAAACCGTTATGCCTCGCCCACAACACATATGAAATTGTCCGCTAAACTTTACGGTCAGTCGCAAACTGACAAAGAATCGACGGGTCTCTTTTTGAAGCAGAGGCACCTTCTCGCGCGCCGTTTGTTTCCGGATGCTCCAGAACAATAAATAGTCGGTATTTTGATCGAGGCCCTACGTCCCTCAATTAAGAAGTTTTTACGCTCGTCAACTTTCGGAACAGTGGGCGAATTGATTAGCCGTGCACGACAGATTGAGCAGGACGAGATGGAGGAGCGCAATGCGAACCGCCGCTCTGCGCAAAACTCCAATTCTCTCGACACTACTCAATCTCGAGCGATGAAGCCGACTGCGCAGCCGGTGACATTTGCTACGTCTGTACAGCCGCAAAAACCTTCACGGCTTTTGCCGCCCTGCCATTACTGTCTTGAAAGGCACTGGAATCGGGATCTGCCCTGATGCCCTGATGCCCTGATCGGGATCTGCGGGGACTGCCCGCAAAATCCAAATTTACAGCGATCGGAAAACGACAGCGGGGCATCGGTGAACGCGGGGAACGCTGCCCCAAAGCCAGCCACACACTAGCCTCGGCAGTTTTCTCGGATCCGTCGCGTATAGTATTTTTGCCGATAATTTTAAATGGGCAAAATACGTGCGCGTTAGTCGATTCCGCGGCAAGCAATTGCTTTGTTAATAATAAATATTTAACGCCGGATATTAAATTAGAAAAGCTGCAGTGCGTGATACAAACCGCGTGTAAAAATCGCACGATGATTGTAAGAAGCGCTTGCGTACTTCCGCTAACAATAAACGGGCATACGGAAACGATGAGGTTCCTCGTGTGCGACGAGTTAGGCACGGATGTGACATTAGGAAGAACTTGGCTCAAGGTGAAAAAAGTAGTACATGATCACGACCTCGATTGTTTGTATATAGGTGACAATACGCGTCATAGTGTTTTCCTAACGAGTAATAATAACGCGACGCCCGAGTCTATCGCACCACCAGAATTCTTCGCGAGCGTACAGTACGGTTTTTCAATAGAATATGCGCCGCCACTTGATGCGCTTCTCCGTGAGTTCGCAGATATATTTTTTCGCGTTGGCCCACTGCGTCAAACCTCTTATATTAAACACGATATCGAACTCACGAGCGATGTTCCATTTTTTCTCCCGCCGTACCGTTATTCTGCGGAGAAAAAGAAAGCGATTCAGGTGCAGGTGAGAGAGATGTTGGCTGATGGACTCATTGAACCCTCGTTCTCGCCTTATAGTTCGCTCATTGTTATGGACCGGAAAAAGAATGAGGATTATAGGTTTTGCAATGATTTTCGCCGATTAAACGCAATAACTAAAGACACGGCGCAAAATCTCCCGGTCATCCGCGAGGTTATAAAAGATATCGGGATGGCGAAATTCTTTACTACCCTTGATTTAAAGCATGGTTATTGGCAGATTCCGCTTACTGAGCGCGCCAAACCATATACTGCTTTCGCGACACCCGACGGCGGACTTTTTCAGTGGCGCGTAATGCCATTCGGGTTGAAAAATGCGCCCGGGCGCTTTAATGATTTTATAACGCAGGAGGTGCTTTCGGGTTTTATTAATGAGTTTGTCCGTTCGTACTTGGACGATTTTGTAATTTATTCAAACTCGTGGCAAGAGCACCTCGTGCATTTAAATAGAGTTTTTGAGCGGTTGCGCGTATACCAACTGACGTGTTCGATTAAAAAATGCTTTTTTGGTAAAGACAGCTTGGAGTTTCTCGGCCACCTGATTACCAGCGAGGGTAATAAAGCAATGCCAGAGCATGTCCATGCTATTGTTAATTCGCTCACCCCACGAAATCGGCGAGAATCGCGAAAATTTCTCAGAACATGTAAGTGACTGCGCGAATATATACCGAAGTTTTCGCTCATCGCTCTGCCGCTCACGGCACTTTTATCCTCTAAGCTTTCTTGGCGATGGACGGATGAAAGCAAGAGCGTCTTCGAGAATTAAAACGAGAATTTATAAGCCACTCAAGCTCTGCCGACCAGACCCGGAGAGACCGTTCATTTTACAAAACGACGCGTGTGCAACGGTAATGGGTGCGGGTTTATATCAGCTAGATGACGCGCTTAAACGCCGAATAATCTCGCACGCTTCTGCTAAATTCACAAATACGGAAAAGCGGTATCATTCAAACAAGCAGGAATCTCTTGCCGTGATCTGGGCTTTACGTAAATATAGACATTACCTCGAAGACGGGAGATTTACCTTGTTAACGGACAACCGCGCGCTTACATGGCTAGACAACATTAAAGATGGCAAGGGAAAGTTACACCGCTGGGCCATGTACTTGAGGAGTTTTAATTTCTCGGTAGAGCACGTCGCGGGGAAATATAATGAATTACCAGACGCGCTTTCACGGGATCCCGGCGCGGAAATATTTACGTATGACGCGGACGCGCTCGATGCTCTACTACCCCCCGAACGGAATAAATGCCAACATCATATTTATCTTGCATCGGCCCTTGCGCAAGATCTGCACGAACGTATTGTGCAAGCGCAAGTGAATGAGTTTGTGGATGTGACTGACGCCGAGCGCGCTCTGCAGCCGACTCAAACGCTGCAGATCAGCGATGGCGCGTATTATGTCCACGAACATGGAAAACCGTCTCGAATTTACGTGCCTTACTCATGCCGCTCTGATGTAATTAAATTCTTTCATGACAATCCTCTCGCGTGCCATCCGGGCGCTGATGAGACACTCCGAGCCGTACGTGAAAATCATTTTTGGCCGCGTATGCGCAATAACGTTCGACGCGCAGTAGCTAACTGCGCAAATTGCTTATTGACAAAGGCCACTAAACCTATCGCGAGAGGCGTGCAACAGCCTCGTCAACCGACCGCGCCATGGGACACGATCGCGATGGATATGATGGGCCCGTACCCACGAACTTCACGGGGAAAGCGCTTTATTCTAGTAGCGAATGACGTTATGTCACGATGGGTAGAAGCGTTCAAAGCATAGGGTACCCTCGCGTATACGACACCTGCGTATCATCCACAGGCAACCCGACAGAGAGGCGAAACCAAGAGCTAAAGAAGGGGCAACGTGCCTGGGACCTTCACTTACCGTCCATTCTGTTTTCCATGCGCAGGCGCATGAACAGAATCACGGGACAGACACCGAGGGTGTGTCTCGGGCGCAACCTATCAAGGCCAGGAGAATGGAATGTCTCATATGATGAGGCAACGCAAAAGCGCATTGACAGTGCGCAGAAACACCAACTTGCGCTCGCCCCTCCACTGCCAATCAATGACGAGAAGCTATTGCGAGTTGGAGAACTCGTTCTTGCCAAAAACTTCACCTTATCCAACGCCGCAGAAGGATACCACGCCTAACTTGCCCCGAGGTGGACTGGGCCCTTCACCATACTTGAGAGGTGCAATGGTGATGTTTTTATTCTCGAACGGCCAGGGCGAGAAAACATCAAGCTCCACATCAGCGCCCTGAAAAGGGTGCCACAACAGCCACCTGCTGAGGCTGCGGACATTACCCAGCAGCCGATTAACACAGCGCAGGAGACAGTGCTACTTCCCCAGCTGTTAACGACGTTAGACTCTCGGACTGCATCGGCCACTGTACCGACACGAGTCCAGAGCCCAACAGTCGACAAATGAACTGCAGCAGCGGACCCGCTGCCACGAGCTCCACTTGGGACAAGCGACACGCCGTCGTCTGCTGACGACGCGCCTTCCATGCGCACCAATTTGTCGGCCGAGCTCGATCTGCCGGACGACTCCTACCAGACGGCAGGTTTCCCGGACTTCGCCGCCGGCGCGGCAGGCCCTCGAAGGGGGAGCGCTTGAAACGAGCAGTCGAGCTGAAGTATCCTCAGCGTCACCATCGTTATAATCTTCGCTCGAGACAGAAGTAAACCTCAGGTGAGAAGTGAGTGCTGGTGCTTGTGACAAGAAAACAGTGACGTGCGTGAAAATTTTTATAATATGCCGGGAAAAAGACTGCGAGGTGGACGAGACGAGAAAATCCGCCTCACACTCGACATATGCAAGCAGGCACACCGACGTGGGGACGTCGAGACAAAAAAGCGCGCCCTGGAAACGCTTTGTATGGTGTACGAGATTAATCCCACAGAGCTGACGAATAAGGGCATCAGGGAGATAACGATCTCGAGACATGAAAGGAGGGCCGTCCTGGAAACACCAGCTGCCTCGCCCTCCGCATCAGTGGAAAACCGGTCACCTCGAGCGGATTTCGAACTGCAAGCCTCGGGGCGTGCTGTTCTCGAGACACCGGCCACACCACCGCCTACGCCTACACCTACAGACGTTCCGCACAACGAGATGTCCATTACGGACCCTGAGACACTCGACCTACTTATGCACGATATGGAAAGATTCCTCACGGATAAGGTACAGTGAAGTGAAAAAAAAAAAGAAAGGACTATAATGACTATTCAAAGATACTGATTAATGAATTAAATTAATTATTTTTTTTTGCTTTATATAAAGTTGTTTGTTTTACTACATGAAATTGTTAAATGAAATTATACACTCACGCAAACAATCATTCACACACACACACACTTACGTACACACTTTCGAATAATAATAACAGTCATACAGTTACACCACACATTTAATTGTAAATTAGTTTTAAGTTTCTTTTATTTAATAAAGATCTATGTTAAATCGGTAGACAATATCGCGTATTAGTAAATCTAAATTGACATATATTATTTTAATAATTTTTTTTTTAACTATTCTTCCCCGTAGAGAAAAAGTCGCGAATCACTGGGGGGAATTGACGTCCGCAAGCGACGCCCAAAATAGTTTTTTTTTTTTTACAAAACCGAGGAGTCCGCACTCGACTTTTTCTCGGGAAAGCCGGCCTCGGTGCGCCCGGCGAGCTTCACGGAAACTCGATGTCACGAGCTGCCGGCGGGCCGCACCCACGTGCCCGCGATGGAAGGAAAGCCAGCCTAACCCGTTTTCTTTTTTTTTTGCCGCTGCTTTTTTTGCGGCGGCCAATCAGCGGACGGGAGGCTCGCCCCTCCCCACACCGAGGCAGTCAGTCGTGCTCCGAAATTTTTTTTTGGAAGACAGTCTCTCGCCGCTCCGTTTCGGTGACGGACCTCTCCCTCAACATACCAGACTCTCCAAACGGAGTCTTCGCCTGTACGCCCGCCACAGCGAACACGCTCCCGGCAAAAGGCGGACCCAGTCCCTCGCCAAGTGCGGACCTCTGCTCCGCTCAGGCAAAAAGGGGTGACCCAAGCCGAGCCCTTCTCGGTGGTCACCAGGGTTAAGGGAAACACCCTGGAGAGCCTCATATGATAAACGCGGTCGCGTATCACTAGAGGAATTTTTTTTTAACATTAATTATTTTTTTTTATATATATACAATTTTTTTTATTACGTTTATTTATTAATATCTCTCTTAATTGTTTTAGTTCCTTATTTTTTTTTGTTTCTTTTAATCCACTTTTCGTACTTTATTTTTTGTATCATTATTGATTATTTAGTATGCTCTACCGGTAATGGCATTGTTGGTTTTTCTAATTTTAATTTAATTTGAAATTTTGCTTTTTTTTGTATTTATTTCCCCTACCCACCTTGATCCTGAGGATCCACTCGTTTGAACTTACGTCAAGCGAATTGATTAGCGATTAACGCAAAACACGCTTAAAATCCTCAAAGGCAATTAAGCTAGTAATTAAATTTTTTATCCGAATTTCTTTGAGAAACGCATCAGCGATTTCGCGAACAACAAAATGACAACCTTGGACGACATTACTTTCGACGAAACCATGGGAACGGAAATCCAAGGTTGGATAATGAACCTGTCCGGGGAGCCCTTGGACAAAGCGCTCGAAAAACTAGAACTGATCAAAAGCGGTACGCAGTTTGCGAAAGCGGATAGGTTATATAGGTGAATGCGCGGTGACTATACGGTCGAAGACAACGTGGACATTTTTAATCGCCGATACGAAAAATTAAGAGTCCTGGTACAAAACTTGCCACGCAACAGCACGCATGTACGGCGTAAGAGAGCGGCATTTCTCAACGCCGCTCACATATGTGCAAACACTTCCGCAGGCAGTGGACATGTCATTCACAGATGTCCAAAGCCACGCGATCTCGCCAACAGTTACAACCACCTCGACAGGAGAAGAAGCTCATAAACCTCGGACGAGCACTAGCGGAAGGTAGATTCCCGCCACCTCTTACAACGCAGTCAACGTGGATAAATACCATAACAACGACGACAACAACGCCGTGCGTTACAACGGCAAGAACAGCGAGCACGCATACTGTGCACACAATGCCGCAGTCAGTTTTCACAACGCGACACATGACATCGCCAGATGACTTGGTACAGTGCACGCTCATCGACGGCAAAACGTACACAATGCCAAGAGCAGTAGCGTACGAAATGGCGAAAATTCAAGCGATCGCAAGAGAATACGATCAAGTAATGCGGAATCTGTAAAATCAGATGGTCGAATTAATGGCGAGCACGCGCACACATGCGATACGCAATAGTACGGCATGTACGGAAAAGAGTTCGCAAAAATCAAGAACCGTGAATTTCCAGAACTCTTACCGCCTGGAATACATTCACGAAGCAGATTCCGAAAGCAATCGACGCAGCACGATGCCATGCACTCAGTTGCAGCAAGCATCAGCGTTAAATGCAAGAGCTCCCATTTTTAGGCCAAATAATGACTTCACGTCCCAGTGTGGTCCCTTGCCAACACCTCAGACTTTCGCAGGTAATCAGACGAGCCTTGGGACTCAGCACGAGTCTTGGGGGAGGGGGAGTCTCCCGAGTAACTCGAGAAGTAGATACTCGGGCGAGAGAACAACGCTACAACAATCCATGAACCTAGACGTCGGTAGAACGGTGCACCAATGGAAACTCTAGTTCTCCGGCGAAAAAGGAAGCAATATAGAAGAATTCATCCAGCGAGTTAACGAGTGTCGTTCACCCGCGCGAATCGCAGACGAAGATCTGCTAAACGCTATGTTCGAACTTACGTCCGGCGTAGCGCGGCATTGGTGCCGCCAAGCCCGCAAAAATTGGCGGACTTGGGAAGATTTTTGCGCCGCAGCACGTCGTTGCTACGGAGTAGACAGGCGATTCCAGCAACGACTCGTCAGCGAAGTGCAAGCGCGCACCCAGGGCAAGGAGGAGCCCGTACGAGATTATATAATCTGCCTCCTTGCCATCCTGAGGAAGTTCGAGGAGCCATGGGAAGATGACAGGTAACCCGAACATATTTATAGGAATACGCTCCCCGCGATACAGCGCATGGTGCCGCGAGAGAGAGTGACTGATATCGACTCTCATGGAACTCGCGCGAGACGCAGAGGCTCTGCTAGAGGCAGAGCGAAATTATAAACCTCCTCCAAGTCCGGACGACAGTCTGTTACCAGACGTCGCCTATAAAGGGCCAAAATCCGCGGAGCCGCTACAGCAGTGGAATAAAGGCAGTATTGGCAAATTGCAGTCTCGCTGCGATGGGCGAATGCGCGACGTCGCCATCTAACGAGGCAAAAAGCGAAGTGAACGGAGTGTTCGGGAAAAGGTCGCGGGAGCGGGTAGATAAGGCCGCTACCGCTTCCCCAGCAACCGAGAAGGCTTCTACGCCCTCCGCTCAAGGTGAGCCATCCGCGCTCGCCGCTACTACTTCGTCTGACTCGGGAGGAAATTTGAATCCTCCGAACACGTCGGAGTATTCACGATGGTATTTACCAGTGGGAATTAGCGGATTCCGGCTACGGGCACTGCACGACTCAGGCGCGTCACGCACTGTCGTAGGCCCGATTGGCTTACAAATCGCCTCCGCGTGCGGCAAAACAATTACTCCGCACCGGGGTGTAGGAACACGCCTTGCAAATGGCCGGACAGTATCAGTCCTTGGCCAAGTAGACCTGCCTTTTGACGTAGCAGGCGTACGTCATTACTTAGACGTCGTAATTCTAGAAGAACTAGACGCAGATTGTCTGCTCGGCGCTGATTTCATGCGCAAATTCAACGTAATTCTGCGGCCTCGCGAATCAACGCTAAGCATTGAAGGCGTTGACGAGCAAATTCCGTTAGAATTGTCAGCGCTATCGCACGAGGCGAGCGCGATTCACCTCGCTTCAGTGAGCCTTGCTGACGTCGATGACGTCCAGCGGCAGCAGTTGCAAGAATTACTCGACCAACTGTTGCCTGCGAGCGGCCAACCGCTAGGATGCACTAGCTGGGCTGAGCACAACATCGAAGTGACAAGCTCCAGGCCAATTAAACAGAAGTATTATCCTATCTCGAAAAAGCTCGAGGAGGAAATGCATCGGCAAGTGCATGAGATGCTCGAAGCGGGCATTATTGTTCGCTCTTCTAGCGAATGGTCGAGCCCAGTTGTAATGCTACGAAAAGCGAATCGCACTTATCGATTTTGCATTGATTACCGCAAGTTGAATGCGAGAACGAAAGCCAGTGCATACCCGCTACCGCACATGGTTGCGATACTACGCAAGCTCCAAGATGCGCGCTACATCTCAACCATTGATCTGAGTAGCGCGTATCATCAGATTCCGTTGCGAAAAAAAGCACAAGCTCTCACCGCTTTCACCGTTCCAGGGATGGGCCTCTTCGAATTTACTCGAATGCCAGGTGGGTAGGTGGGCCAGCCACCTTTCAAGAGTTTTCCGACCGTGTTATCGGTCCGAAAATGGAACCTCATGCGTTTTCGTACCTTGATGATATTATCATCATCACGAAAACGTTTGAGGAACACCTCAAGTGGCTGGAGCACGTGCTACAGCGTATTAAAGACGCAGGCCTCACGATTAACCGTGAGAAGAGCGAATTTTGTCGCAGCGAGGTCAAGTTTCTCTGAGTATTGGTCAACCGAGACGGCTTTAAGCCTGACCCAGACAAAATTGCGCCTATCTTGGAATATCCAGCACTAAAGAATCTTAAACAGTTGAGAAGATTCCTAGGCATGGCGTCGTGGTATCGCAAGTTTTTGCCTAATTTCGTGACTATCGCAGAGCTGCTTACCCGCTTAACCAAGCAAGGAGTTGCTTATAAGTGGGTTGAAGCGCAGCAGTCGGCTTTAGCGCAAATTAAAGCGCTAATTGCGTCAGCGCCGGTATTACACCGGCCGTCGTTTGAACACTAGTTCGTGATTCAAACCGATGCATGTGATACTGGCCTTGGAGCGGTACTTACGCAAACGATTGACGGCGAAGGACGAGTATTATGCTTCGCAAGCCGTACAATGACGGCCGCTGAACGGAATTACTCCGTCACGGAACGCAAATGCCTCGCAGTCTTATGGGCTATTCGCAAGTTTCGTGCCTATGTCGAAGGCTATCACTTTAAAGTGATAACCGATCACAGCAGTTTGAAATGGCTGTTAAGCCTATGACTACGATGTTAAACATCGCAAGGGTTCGCTGAACCATGTTCCTGACGCGCTCTCCCGCATGTTCGAGGACGAAGACGTGCCTGAACTAGCCGCGATTAACGTTACAGAGGACACAAGCAACGCTTGGTACCAGCGAATATTCGCTATGGTTGGCGAAAACCCCACGGATTACCCGCAGTGGAAAATTGTGCACTGGCGTCTCTATAGTTATCGTCCAAATCCTAAGTTTGAGGATTTAATGGAGGACGAAGACGCCTGAAAGATAGTTCTGCCAGCAGAAAAACGCGAGAGAGCTTTATTAGAAAGCCACTCAGAGTCAACCGCTGGACAATTAGGCCGTGCGAAGACGCTTGCGCGTCTATCGCTATATCATTATTGGCCGTCTATGCACAAAGAGGTCGCTAACTTTGTGCGCAACTGCCTGACTTGCCAACAGTGCAAAGTACTACAAACTGCACCTGCTGGACTGATGGGCAGCCGCCGCGCCAAGCGACCTTGGCAGATAGTGGCAGGGGACATTATGGGCCTTTTGCCTAGATCACCACGAGGTCATGAGTATTTACTCATCTTCATGGATTTGTTTACTCGTTGGATAGAGTGTGTGCCCATTCGAAAAGCGAATGCGCAAACAATCTGCAAGGAGTTAAATAAGCGAGTTTTCCTACACTTTGGCCCGCCCGAAGTATTTCACTCAGATAATGGGACGGAATTTAAAAACAAAGCGTTAGATAAGTTCTTAGAAGAACGAGGCGTATCGCATACCACGATTCCGCCGTATCACGCGCAAGCGAATCCGGTAGAACGAGAAAACGGCACAATCAAAACGATGATTACCTCTTCCCTCGAGGGTAACCATCAAGATTGGGAATCGTACGTCCCAGAATTAATGTACGCCTACAATACGGCCGTACAAGAATCCACGGGTTCGAGCCGAGCCTTCCTGAATCTTGGCAGGCAACCGGCTCCACCTACTTCATTGAAACGCAGCGAAGAACGCGCAGCCGAAGACCTTGCTGAAGCTACAGAGGTCGAACGCTGGCGAAATCGCTTAGGAAAGTTGCCCGAGGTGCAACAGATAGCCGCAGATAACTCCTCGGCTGCACACCAGCGACAGGCACGTTATTATAATGCGTCTCGTCGCGAAGTTAAGTTCGAGGTTGGCGAAAAAGTCTTAAAGCGAAACCGCATACTGTCTTCTGCTCCGCAGGGCATAGCCGCTAAATTGGCCCCTGAGTTTTCTAGCCCGTACCTAATATCGGCGCAAATTGGATCGAATGTGTACGAGCTAGAAGATTTAAACGGTCAGCCAGTTGGAAAGGTGCAAGTTGAGAACCTTAAGCCTTTCTACGAGGAACCGAAGGATCCTGAAGGCGACCGCGCAGCAGCTGACGGGTCGGAATCTAGCGAGACATCGCAAATCACCATCGCGGATCGTAACGCGGTTAGCGAAACTCCAGAGGCAGAAACCCGCCCGCGTAAGCGTGGCAGACCGCGGAGGACGCGCTTGGTAGTAAAGCGAACTACGCATGTAGTTAGCAAGCCTCCGCGCAAGCGAACGCTGGACGCGAACATCGCTTACGAACGATTGACGAAACCAAGTACCAGTGGTGTTCCTACGCCTCTCCGGAGGCGCCGCGGACGACTAACCGGCGCGAAGAAACTCCCGGACGTCAACCCGCCTCAGGACGTAGCTCCTCGACGCACCAGAGCACGAACCCGCATGTCTAACCACTAACCTTTGGACGCCATTCTGGCCTACGTGACTGACGCATTATGCCATTTGATTTCAGACATTGCAACGATGAGCGGAATACCGCCAGAAGCCATCCAGCAGCTTGCGCAAGAATTGTTGCGCCAAGTGAGCCTGGGAGGTGTCCCGAGCGACGCCATCGCGACGGAGGAAGAAGGAGGAGAGGGCAGCCGCCTTATGGCCCCTCGAGTCACCGACTCCTCCGCAAGAGCTCGCGCCTGCCGCCCCCGAGGAGACGCCTCCGGCGCCGCACCCCCCTTCGAGCTGGTCGCGGGCCCCTCGTCCAGGGCGGACGGAGTAGTGGCAGCGCCGCCAACCAAGAGACGACCTGCTGACCATCAGCCGTCCAGGAGGCATGAATCCCGATTGGGGACCAACTGAAGGCGGCCCGGGCGGAATGGCTCCGCGCCCGCGCCGGGATGGTGGCCGCGACGGACGTGTGACGCTTTTAAGGTCTTCCACCCTCGCGAAGCCACGAAGCTCATGGGCGACTACCGCCGGAACGTAGCCGACGAGCACGCCGCATTAGAGGGCTACCGTGTGGAACATGAGCGGCGGGCAACCGCTCACGCCAATGCCCGCACGGAGCAGGCCCTCCACATCCAACTGGATGCGATCCAGAGGGATGTGACGGCCAAGATGGAGCGGGTGTTGGGGCAGAGCTGAGCCCAGAGGCGCCCGCCCGGAGAGGCCGCCGAAGAAGCGGAGCTGCGGGCTATCCCGCCAACAGCGACGAGAGGCCCTCGCCTCCGATGGTGCCCCGTGTGCGGTCGCGAAGGGGCAGAGCGGGGTTGGGAGTGCCCCAATCGCGGCGAACACTCCGCCATCCTCGCCCAGAGGGCTCAGCGAGAACGCTAACGCTAGTGAAGCGTACTTTCGCAATTACCGCTAAATCTGTAGAATGGATTTTGGAGGCGAAATAAAGCTTATTTTCATCATTATGTACGAGTTATTTCTGAGCGACCAATACCGAGGTTACCCCATCCTCTCCTCCAATTAACGACTCTCCCTTTCACTCTCGATTAACGAGAAAAGTCATTTCCAATAAAATTTCTTAGCATGTCGACTCAAGAGAGAGAGCAGGATCGAGCTGGCACGCTCACCGGCAACCAGCGTCTGGGGGAGGGACGTATGGCGGACGAGTATTTCTCCGTCAGACTCTCTCTCCCGTCCGCCTGTGTATGTACGAATGTTTACAGGCTGTTGCAGGTGCGGAGAGCGAGTGGAAACTCGAGCCATTGGAAGAGAAAGAGAGAAAATAACAGAGAGACAGCACCGTCGCGAGTATTGCGCGCGTAGAGAGTTTCAGTTTAGGTCTGGCCTTGACCGCGTTAAGGATATAACATCGTACCTGCACGATTACGTTACGATTACCGCTATAGAGCGCTCGGATAGTTTTGTGTGTGTGTGAGTGTGCACTACCGAGTGCAAGCGAATTTCGACAGGGAGTGGATAGCGACTTACGCCATCGTCGAGCCGAGAGCGATCATCGAATGTTAAGTGTCTTCTCAATTCTCTCTCTCTCTCTCCCCGCCGCTCAGTATAGCTCTCGCAGATTCCCCGCGCTCGCGCATTAGTCGCTATTTGTATTACAGCGAACTGACCTTTTTCACTCAATAAATAGTATTTATTTGAATTGTCTTTTACTCGACCAATCCCCGTTCTCGAGTTATTCATATTTACATTTATTTATACGGATAATTGCACAGCTAGCCGGTAGCTAGTTATCGGTTACAATATACATATATATACTAGGGGGGCTACCCCCCTGCTGGCTCCGCTCGCCAACCCCCAGTTGTAAATGTAAGGAGTTTATTACTCTTATAAATTATTATTAAAAAAATATATATAAAATAATAAATCTTTTTAAAAATATATAAAGATTTATTTGTTATATAATATATTTGTATATA
>JAWWEQ010043966.1:0-17316 GCA_035583055.1 Torymus tubicola | reverse complement strand
GCTTACCTTGTTGTGAATTATGAAACACATTGGAGCGAGAGAGAAACTTGTTTGTTTACATTACCTGTCACCAACAGGAACGAGAGAAATTGAATTTAAACTGAATTGTGCTTAAGTTTGCACAGTATGCACTATGAAAGAACACAGCACTTTCAAAACACAAATGGCTTTGAAGACGGCACTCTTCTCATTCTAAGGAGCCTACACACATAAAGTAAATCCATACCTACTACTACTCTATCAGAATCGGAACGGAGCTGAATCAAAACGCGACCAGCTCCTTCGAACAATTCTAACAGAGAACATTTTTCACAGTACGCATCGTTGCTTCAGCCACGTTTAGCGTATTCAGCTCCACTTCAGCAAAATGTGGGTACGTCAGTACCTTTTGCCTATGTAGCTCAGGGGAGTATGTCGCCGACGGGGCATCAGACAGGTGGACCGTCTTATCAGCCGTTCGCTCCATCGAAAGTCGTTCCGCCTTGTCCGCCGGCTCCGGGAAGATTAGATTTTTCAGTGCCCGGACAGTTCTCAAATTTTTCCGCCTTTGAACGATCATCACTTACGAGAGAGAAATGTACTGCTGAGTTATTTGTAAAGTGGCACATTACCTTCAAAGGGGATCGGAAAAAGGATCCGGAAGGTTTCCTAGCGAATTTAACTCGCTGTAAAGAAACGTACGAGTTAAACCTTAATGAGATTATTAAAGCGTTGCCCTCAGTATTAGATGATGACGCATGGCAATGGTTTCACCGAGAATACCAATTCTGGAAATCATACGAAGATCTCGTCGAAGCTTTTCGCTTGCAGTATAGATTCGAATACGTGCAAAGTACTTGTGTAAAGTGGGAGATTTGTTCGATCAGCTGAAGCCGCCACTGACGTTGCATGAGCAGCTGGATCGCGTGTACCAAAAGCTACACCCATCATATCGGTTGCGATTTGATAGGAAAGATTTCGAAATCTTCCCCGAGTTGCAGAAACTGGGTAAAAAAGAAGAATTTCGTAGAGCTCAGGATCGAGCGTATAAGCCACCACCCTCGTTAGCAGAATCATCGTTTCCTTCGTCGGCGTACGTTCCTCCAAAGACTTCTCGTTCGGAGAAAGTTGCAATAATGGAGCCGTCAGTAAGCACCGAGATGTCGATACTCGATACACCGACGATAGAAGTAGTACCTGTTTCTTCGTCACCTCCAGCTGCAGCTCCGAAGCATGACGAAGGAAATGGGAAGACGCCGAAGAAAAACTTCAGCAAAAAGCCACCGCGTCGCAGCTCAAGTGGCAACCGCAGCAAAAACACCGTTAAAACTGAGCCGCCACCGTCAGAGCCGCCCAAGATTCAAATTGTGCCGCCAAAGCTGAAGCACGAGGATATCCAGAGATGTAAGGAGCGCAAACCATGTTTCCGCTGCGGACAAGCCAGACATTGGAGCAAAGAGTGTATCAACGCTGCAGTGTACTGAAACTGTGGCACGCCAAATGCAACGGTGAAAACCTGTGTCAAATGCAATCCTAAGGCGGGAAACGAGTAAGCGGACAGATTAGCGGAGTCGACTCTCTTCCGTCCTCAACAGTAACGACTCCTTCTACTACAGCAGAAATGGTGGAAAGCTGCGCACAGCTTAAAGCTGCAGCTATACCAGAGGAAATTGCTCAGGAAGCTACGAAGTGTCAAGTGTTAGCTCCTGAATCATTATAAAGTTGTTGGCGTTGTTAGACAGCGGAGCAGGATGTTCATGCCTCGGAAAGGGCCTCAGTACAAAGTTTTCTGATAAGTTGGAGTCTCTTTCGTCATCTGCGCACATAGCCGATGGTAGCACAGTACCAGTACAAGATATTTTAAATGTAGAAATCACTCTAGATGAATGAAGCACTCTCTATCTTTTCGAGTATCGGATGACCCCCAGTACGAGTGTATCCTCGGAATCGACTTCCAACGTCGCTTTAAGCTAAAAATCAATTACGAAAGGGATAAATGGTCAACTCTGAGAGACCTAGTGCGCCAATTTTATCCGTATGGGCACAATCCCACAAGTTTTCCAGCTTTAGCTAGCATTGGTGGATTAAGCAGAGCTGCGGTGGACCAGTAGTTGAAAATTGATGAAATTAAACAACGACTGATTCCCCCTACCCATGCAACCTTGGAACTGGCAAACGTTAAGCCACACTTCTTCGACATCCAAGACCATGAGCCGATTCCAGAAGCCTCAAGGAAATACTCGCAGAAGATGTTGAAAGGTGCGTGAAAGGATGAAGTGGACAGAATGTTAGCTGAAGGTATTATCGAACCTTCAGACGGACCGTGGAGAAGTTGCCCAGTTTTAGTACCCAAGTCGTTCGACGCGTTTAAGTTTTGTATAGATTATAAGCGAGTGAATAAAGTGACTAAAGCTTTAACATACCCTCTGTGAAACATGGATGACATTCTGGACAAACTCAGATCAGCTAAGTATATAAGTAAATTAGATCTAAGTCAAGCTTATCACCAAATTCCTTTGGATCCAAAATGTAGAGAAGCTACAGCGTTTTTGGTCCCAGGGCGAGGACTGCTTCAGTTCCTACGACTCCCGTATGGATTGACCAACGCATAGGCTGTGTTTCAACGCATCATAGATGAGCTCATTAAGCCAGAGTGGGAGCCGTACGTTTTTGCGTACCTGGATGATGTAATCATTGTCGCACCAACCTTCGAAGAACACGTAAAGTGGTTAGAGGCAGTTCTCGAAGCGTTGAAGAAAGAGAACCTTCCGATCAATTTGAAAAAGTCAGAATTCTGCTGTGCAGAGGTTCAGTATCTTGGATACGTAGTCAATGAAGATGGTCTGAAGGCCGATGAAGAGAAAATACGTCCAATTCTCGAGTATCCAGCTCCCACCAATCTTAAGCAACTTCGTCGATTTTTGGGTATGATAGGCTGGTACTCCAGATTTATAGCTCGATTACCTGAATACAAAGCTCCCTTATCTAAGCTAATGAGGAAAGACGAGCGATAGCAATGGAATAAGGCGCAGCAAGAAGCCTTTGAAAAGCTGAAGCTTGCACTCACTCAGACTCCAGTTTTAGCCAGGCCTGACCTGTAGCTGCCGTTCACGTTACAGACAGACGCTAGCGACTACGCCATCGCGGGACTGCTCACACAAGTTGTTAATGGAGAAGAGTATCCCATTTATTTTGTAAGTCGAACTCTTTCTCGTGCTGAACGGAACTATAAAGTCACCGAGAAAGAGTGTCTCGCCGTTTTGGGGTCAGTTCAACTGTTGAGAGGGTATCTTCAAGGTGAGAAGTTTACAGTCATCACCGATCACTATAGCTGACTATGGTTAAACAACCTTCGCGACCCGACTGGCTAACTTGCACGATGGAATACGACGCTACAAATGTACAACATCGATTTCGTCCACCGGAAAGGAGCGCTACACAAAGTCCCTGATCCGTTGTCATGGACTTCTCTACGCACATCGTCCAAACAAGAACACTGACCCTCTACTTCCGGATATGGACGTATGGAAATTGGTACTCCCTGCAGGCGATCGTGCAAAAATTTTAGCTGAAGCTCACGATACTCCACAAGCTAGTCACATGGGTGTGGAGAAAACTTTTGCTAGCGTGGCTAATTGTTATTATTGACCGGGGTATTACCGAGACGTCTGTAGCTATGTAGCTCGGTGTCAGGACTGCCAAGCTCATAAAGGCTCGCAATAAGCACCCGCAGGGTTGATGACGGAGCGAAATATCGAAGGGCCATGTGTCGTAGTGGCCTCCGATATTCTGGGTCTGAAACCTCCGTCAAAGAATGGAAACAAGTACGTCATCGTGTTCGAAGACATACTTTCAAGGTACGTTGAGCTGAAACCTCTACGAAAAGCCGATGCGAAGTCTGCGTTGAAGGCTTTCGAAGAGTTAGTAATAAATCGTCGTTGGGGTTGTCCGCGTGTGCTCCTCACTGATAATGGCAACGAATTCGCAAACAAGATGGTGACCGATCGGCTGACGGAATATGGCATCGTACAATCTACTATTCCACCATATCACGCACAGGCTAACCCTGTCGAAAGGGTAAATAGTAACCTTCGGGCTATGATCAATAGCTTTATCAAGGAAGATCATAGAGATTGGGACCTCCATCTGGTACAGATAGGATTCGCGTTGAACACCGCTGTTCATTCGTCGTTAGGTGTTTCTCCGTCCTTTATGAATTTTGGTCGAAATCCTACGCCTTCCATCCTTCTCCGCATTCACATGGAAAATCCGCAACCAATCTGTGCCCCGGATACAGAAAAATGGAAAAATAGAAGCAGTAGACTACCGTCGTTACACGACTTGGTTAGGCGTCACTTAGACAAAGCTACAGCTACACTAGCTAAGTATTACAACCGTAAATGCAAGGAAGTATATTATCAAGTGGGCGACTTAGTGCGTCGGCGTAATCATGTTATATCTTCGGCTGAAGACCGATTCGCCGCGAAACACGCACCAAAGTTCGTAGGTTCCGCGGAAGTAATTAAAGTAATTAAAGTTCATGTAAATGATCTTAAGCGGTTCGTGCCGGCGAGACATACAGCTGTAGCTCAATGCGATAATGGTAATGTTTCAGATGGAGAGGAACAGCGACGAGGAGGAACGCGCGTGCATCGAGCCACCAGCCCTGCTAATCGGCCGTGCAGGCCGGCGACTCCTTCGCCAAGCGGAGATCCAGCGGCGACCAGGAGAAGAGGCAGGTCTCCAAAGCTCCGCACCGGTCGAGTTGGTCGGCCGCGTCGTTCACAGGGGGAAGAGTTTAGACGGGCAGAGCTTGCGCCGCCAAGCCCGCCATAAGGTCGCCGCCAACCACGCCACCTCCATCTCCACCGCCACCATGCCACATGCAGCTGGCATGCCTCTCCGGCCCTCCGCCCCTACCAGGCTGAATGCAGTGGTGCCTCTGCCGACGCACCAAGCTGGCAGCGGTAGGCTTGGCTGCTGGAATAACGGCCGATTTGGCCACAGCTGGGTCGGGTTTACCCTGCCGCGATTGCGATTTTGCCGAATGTGTGGCAGGGTCGGGTGCACCATAGCCACCTGCCCGAGTTGCTGCGACGCTTGAGGCCGTCGCCGCCTACAACAGCTGGAGGAGGAGAGGCTGAAGCTAGAGGAGATCCCGCAGCCAAAATAAAAAAAAATTAAGAAAATGGTTGTTTTTGGCTGCCAAAGTACAATAAAGTATAGCCTCAAAAATTTTAGTATTTCAGTTATTCTCCTTGCACCATCCCGTCTTATCCTATTTGCTAAGCTCAAGCTCGCGACCTTTAAAGTAAACAATTAATAACTAAAATTACAAATTAAGCCACCGTTAGCATTGGTACTCTAAGTTAACAATAAAATTCATGAAGCTCGCGGCAATCGTAATTATCAAATCATCTTTAGTAGCATATAAAAATATTTTCAAAGCTGTATGTGTACACTGTCACTTATATACCTCCAAATGAAACATTAAAATTCAGAAAGAAAAAAATTCGAGATCCGAGGTATCTCTACCGAAAAATTCATGGAGATACCTTTTCATTATACAAAATAACTGTATAAATCCCAGAATGGGCCACGATCATTTTATAACCTAAAAAAATTCATTTAGGTTTTGATTAAAAAAATAAAAATGGGAAAATAAAGTACAAGAAGGATATATTGCAAACATATTACCGGAATGTTGCCGAGTAACATAATTATCACCATTATTGACGGAGCGTTTCTGCAATACTGCATTAGGATATATTAAACTCAATTCTTGCCGGAAAGTTGTGACAATATTGTTACAAAGTATATTTAACACGATTATGGCTGCAATATTATTCGAATATTATGTCTATAACTTTACGGAAGTCCAGATGGACCGTGCTGTTAGTATATTTCTATAAGATTGTTTGAAAATCTATTGAGTAAGATTATTGCAGTAATATTACTACAATATTATTTCTAATACTTTTCCAAAGTCAAGATATACAATAGTGTTAGAATAGTTCTAGAATATTGGGAAATAAAAACTTGTATTGTAGCAATATTGTTCAAGTATTGTGAATCGATATATTCACTTGTATTAATGTTGCAATATTGTTGAAATATTGCTTTGGCTTATAGTTTCTTTAGAACATTGCCTTAATATTGCTAAAATATTGCAGGCATTGTAGATTTTTGTCATAGATAGCAGTAATATTTTGGCAACATTAAAAATATTTTATTTGCTTTTTTTATTGCAATCTTCTTCCTTTTTTCTCGAAAATTAATTTTTGGATTGATACAAATGTATAGCAGAAGTTCAATAATTTTTCTTATTGAAATTTAATTGAATAGTTCATAAATTTACTAAATGATAATTACTATTATTTTTTTGCAAGGAAAATATAATATAACTGTGTCGTAATATGTCAAACTGTGACAAACTGTTGTCACAGTATTGCACAGTTTGGCACATTTCGACACACTTCAGCACATTTTAGCACCGTTTATATGCACGTTTTAGCACAGAAATTTTTTCAATCGGGGTTGTTTATACAACAAGGGCGAGACGTATTGAATGTTATAGGTTGATTTACACACTGAGAAAAAAATATTTAAAAAAGTACATAACATTTTAGAAATATTACCACCTTTTACACGGAATCCCATCACAACCTAAAAAAAGTATCATATTTACTATTTAAGCCAATAAAAATTATAAAATACTGGAAAAATTCCTTTATACTAGTATGGTAAAAATTTTAATTCATAAGTTTGACTGCAGGAACAAAATTAAATTCTTTTATTCCACGTAAAAATTTTTCCTACATAAGTATGAGACTTTACAAGACAACATAGTAATTTTCACAGATAGTATAGCATACATGAAGAACGCATAGATTTGGCATAAGGTGCAACGTAAAGCAGGCTAGTTGACTTATTAATAATTGATAAACGTAAAACTATAACATAGCAGACAGACATATAATACCTAACCTAATAACCTCTCTAACGTGACGTTTAATATATCAAAAATCAAGAAGTGCAGGTATTTTTATTTAATTTATATATGCAGTCAGTGATGATATCAGCCAACAGACGACATCTTCTACATGGTACATCTACTTCTACATGTGACCGATGAAATAATACACATTAGATAACTATATTATTTATATAATTGTTCAATGATTTTATAGAATAAAAAAAATAAATTTGGAGAATGAAGACTCGAGTGGTGATGTTATCAACTTATTTATTTGCATAAAAAGAGTGAAGAGTCGGATGGTGATGCTATCAACTTATTCATTTACATAATTAAGTTGATATTTACATAAATAAGTTGATAGCATCACCGCCCGAGTCTTTATTCTCCAAATTAATCATGGGCTATCACCAAAGTTATCATTTAATCTTTATAAAATAAAACTCTTAAAAGACTGGATACTTTGCGTGTATTTCTTTCCAGATTTCCAGATTAAGTTTGAAGTTTATGTAATACAAGAGTTATTGGTGAATACTTATTTCAATTGCTCTCACAAACCTTGAAATATTACCAATATAATGTATATTATTTACAATGATGTCATATCCAATGAAATTATTTGATGAAATAAGATTTCATATACTGATGAAAGTTTTTAAGCAGAAGTCGGAGTTCAAAAGCTTTTAATTTGTTCATGGAGTTCTTGAGATTATAATGCAATGCCTATGACATTTTGCTATTAAAATGATAAAGCTTATCATCAGCTTAGACTTTTGAAAGGTTAGTAAATTTTTTTTCACATTTTGTAATAGTGTTATGCAATAGTGTTATAGTTTCTAATGTTATCATGTATTATCATCTTTTATTTATTTTTTAGTGTAAACGTTATTATGTGGATTAAATTTTTTATAATCTGTCCTTCTAAAAGTTTAAAAAAGATTATTAATACTTACACATGCATTAAGTCTACAAAAAGTTTGACTAAACATAGACAGAGTCACAGAAAATCTCCAGTTTTATCTGAAGTTGTGAGAAGACTTTTTCCAGTAGCGGTACTACTTTTCATTATTAACATATGGTTTATCTGTTAATACTGATAACGTGGATTTATAAATAAACTATGTATTTTTAATAATGCAGTTTGATATTTTTATAATTATGTTGTAATAATAAAAATAGAATTAAAATTTTTCTAACTTGGTCATGTGGGACCCACATGGGACCCACGCGATTCTCAATGGGATTCTGCAGTAATTTCTCATATGGATCCCACATGGTTCAGATATGGTACCTACATAGTTCCCATATGCGTCCCATGTGGATCTCATGTGGACTTTTCCAGTAGGACAACGTGGGCGTAAAATGTAATTTTACACGCAACGTACTAAAAGTAAAGTCACTCAGTTTCACTTATGTGTACTTGTCTACAAAAAATTGATTTCAGTACTTTCTTGTGTTTAAGTTGTGTAAAAGAATAAACAAATTAGAATAATATATTTCTGAGATCAGTTATACAGTTGTTTCGGAGAGTTGGTTGCATTACTTGATTATTGGTAATTGATTTCACAACTTTCGTTTGTTTAATTTGCAGTGAACAATTTGAATGTACTTATAACTTACGTATAATTTGTTCAACATACGATGATTCAAAGGAGCAAAAGACTTTTTCACTGGTATTTATTTGTTGTCTTTTAAAAAATCATAAATATTATTATTTTATAGAATATACAGAAAAAAACGTGTTGATTGTTTTAATAAAAACCGCTACCAATTCATTGGCCCGTAGTAAGCTCTGATTAAAGTGTTCGGTACTCAGTTTGACGGATGTTGAAAGAGAGAGTGAGGGGGGGTGGAAGAGAGGGAGGGAGCAAGGGGGAGAGAGAGAGGGAGAGAGAAAGACTAATACTTGCCTTAGTTTAAACTTTTGTAAAAAGTTTTTTTAGATAGATATAGTTTACTTTAAGATCAACTTAAATCTATATCACAAACATTTTTTAACACAAAAATTTTCGCTCTTCCGATTACCGGTGGCATAAAACGGATTTTTTACTAAATCAAATAACCTAAAAGATCATTAACAAGATTGAAATAAAGATTACCATTGAATTCCTTGTTAAAATTTATTTCAAGAATGATTACGACCTCTTTAAAAAATCATTTTTCTGAAATGCAGGGCCGTCCCATTACTTTTCTGATCCTCTGTATGTTTGTAATCCTCTCTCAAAAAAGAGATAACAGAATGTTGTAAAACATTTAAAGAAGCAATACGATTGGTTCATGGTTCAATATCGGGTCTGAATATATCGTCAAAATATAAATGTTCTCTGATATAAAATGAATATTTTAGTACAGAAATTAATTAAATGTTTTATGTGTGCATTTAAGTAAATCAAAAAAATTATCATTAAATTATTCCATATCTCAATTGATTGAAATTTTGTGTTTAATAATTTATGACAAAGTAAATGTTATTGCGATTAGGTTCCTAACCTAAGATTTAGAACTCAAATCTATTATTTAGTTTAAATAATATATTATACTTTCTGAAAGATAATGTTAATAAAAAGTAATGTAATAAAGTCTAAAATATTCGTTGATTTTGTTGCGCAATGCGCATAAATTATGACTAGTATTAATAAATTAACAAATTGTTGCTCACTATTGATATTATTTTATATACTGTCTAATATTTGTTTCCAATCATTTATTAATATTGAATTTCATTTGTATAAAACACTTGTACGGAAGATACTTAACTAAAATGTCATGTTTTTTCATTGTGTTGACACTTGCATAAGCACTGACGCAGCAGGTACCGAGTTTTTTTAATTGTCTGCATAAATTCTCAATGTTTAAGTGTATATGTACATGCACACCTACGCCATAATGCATATCTTAAGACATAATAGCGTTTACTTTTGAACTACTTATAACTACAGAATTACTTTTTGAGGTAAATAAAAACGGATCTTAGGATAACGAATACATAGTGACGGGAGTGACATTGGTTTGGTTAAGGTGATGTGATCCTCACTCAATTCTGGGTTCCCGTTTTTCTCATTCAATTTTGTATTTTAAGAAAAAAACTCTTTTGTAGGTTGTAAGTTTAGTGAAGAACTACAACGTACCAAAGAGTTTTATTCTTTAAATTCAAAATTGAATGAGAAAAACGGGAATCCAATTTTAAATAATAGCGTAGGTATCACATAACCTTAAGAGCAATTAAGAACGTTCAGGGCTAATAAAGTAATACATTAAACCAATAAATAGATCGCAGAATAAATACTCAACTATATTACTTAAAATTTTATAAAAATAATGGAAATAATATTTTTTTCATTGCTTGGCATGCAAGTATAAGTATACCTTGATTTATATTTGAGCTACTAAAGTATTATAAATTATATTATAAATAATAAACAGCTCGTGGTTTCTGAATATCAGATGAACATTTTTAATAATGATTTAATTGTATAAATAAAATAACTCCTATTTTAAATATTTTAAACTTACTCAAATTTCAACATAATCTTTATTTCACTTTTCCACTTGATCAGAACTTTTTATGTTGTGAAATTCTGTATATTTATTATTTAATATTAAATTTTAACAATCACTTTAAGAACTAAATCGACATTGAACATTGTATTTCATAATGGAAAATGTCTTTAGAAATTTATCACGTGGTTTAATCACTATTAACTCTTAATCCTTTCCTCTGTCGGTTTTTTGTATACCCCTTTACAAGCTCTAGTTAACAATGGTAATTAGAAGTGTGATGTGTTTACGTACGAAGTAAAAGAGAATGAAAGAAAATACTCAGAAAGGATAGAAAGAAAAAAAGAGAAAAGGAATAGTTGAGATAAAGCATGGTACTATCAAAGTCTATCTTCTTCTTCATCATCTTCATTATCTTCATCGTTATTTTCTTCCGATTCTTCTTTATAACCTGGATGCTCTGAAATAGCATAGTAATTACCGTTATAAATAACGCCGAGTTCGCGCAGCATATCACCTCTTATAACTGCCTTAATCGTCCAGTTATAACATTCGTCACTTTCACTTTCACGATCAAGACGTTCAACATCAAGGATTTTTGAACTAAGTCTTTCAAGAATTATACCAATATCCTTTATGCTTAAATGATGTTTCTGGTCGACAGTTAGTTGATCAATAAGTAACAAGAATTTTTCAGACGTAACAACTTCATCTTCCATAACAGTATTTTCAGTTTCTGATTCTGAACTTTCATGTTGTTCCAATTGTTGTTGATGTGTGCGGTGTAAGGAATATGTGCGCGGATGTAATTCTTCTTCAGTTGCTGTATCTCGAAATCTTACATGACCTTTAGTTATACCTTGACGTCGTGTACCATCTGCAAGCGAACTTACTGGTTGGGGTGATGGAGTTTGGGGTGGTTGATAAGGCCCGTGTGATTGTGGATCCTGTATTGGTGACGTAGCTACAGATTTATGTACAGCTATTCGCCGACCTTCTTCATGAAGTGCGCAACAATGAAAATCACACTCTTGGCCCAAGTCACCGTCAGTACCATTCACTGGACTACCATTGCGTGTTATTGGTTGATGAATGTGATTTGAGCATTCGGCAGTGTGGATATGAATGGTCGTACTATCAAATGAGCTCGTGCCCTGTTTCACAAGGCGGCCGTGTTGATTAACTGACCCGTAGGAACTATTACTCGGACTGGCGAAGCTCCGCTGCACCACGTCGTCATGGTTTATCACAGTGATTTGTGGGCTACTATAGCGCGACCCTGATCCGACAAGTTCTGGACAAGTCGGCGATTTATTACCATAATTTATTTTATCAAGGCTCGTTTGTATAACTAATGAAGGTCGCTGAGTTGAGTGTAAGTCAGCCTTTTTGGTTGGTGAATATTTAGAGTTTTGTCCTCCTTCAGAAACTTTAGGTTGTTGCATTTGCGTCGACGACGACGACGACCGTTGATCCCAGTGTAATACCACTGTAACTCGACCCTTATTGTCCATAATTTTCCACGAAGGTGTTTCATCGTGCAACTCCAAAGCATGAATAGTTTCGCAAACTATTTTGGGTATCGCCGAAATTGCTGCAAGTAAACCAGTTCTCACTTAAAATAAAAATATTTGTCAATAATAATATCAAGCTCACCAGCACGGATGATGTCGACACCTGTAGGGCACCATCGTTCTCCATGTCGTAAAAGAAGTAAAATCGTATTATTTGATAGAGTTTTAAAGTATTCACCATCCTCCACTTGGGTTCCATCAGACTCCAAAACAAAAGACACATTTTCATTTGGAGGTATACCTAACTTTTCTTTACCTGCAAATATATGTTTATTAAAATTTCATATGTTATAATACATAAATAGAATTTCATAAAGGAAAATAACCATTGAAAAAAGGGATTTCATTGTACACGGGGTGAAAATATAATTGTAGAAGGCTAAAAGTTGCATGACAGTAAGGTTGAAAATTCTAATCATTTACCATGCTAATAAATTAAAGCGTTATTATCCCCGATATAAATTCTAATTATTCATTAAAGGTTTTATAAAGTTCAGTATTTAAACTATTTTTTCAGAAATAAAATATATTCATTTTTTTTAATGTAATTAGAAGTACTCAGGCTCAGCTTAGTAATATAATTTAGTTTATAATGTGGTACTTTTCCGTACTTGCTTTAAGACGATCCGAAACGTGATGAATGACGAAAATGAAATTATCGTTCATTCATTCAACAGAAAAAGTCCACATTTTCTTCGTAGTATTATACATGTATATTTAATAATCATATTGATTTCTGTTAAGAAGGTTCTGACGTTTGGTATGTATTATGAGGATAAGACGGGTCGGGTATCGAAAAAGCTATAATTATTTATTAACAGATGGGACGTTCCAATACTTTTTTAAAAAAGAGGGCGCGGAGGCTAATTAAGGCGGTCTTATACCTATAAATTGAGAAAAAAATCAATATTTTTTTTACTCGATTTTTCGATTCTATATTATTATCTATTATTCTCAAATTGTAAAAAAAGTTTGGGAGATATTTAAAAAATTCCCAAAGATACAAGCAAAAATGTGAATAAACTTCTATAGGAACACGTTTCCTATAGAAACACCAGTTTTTACTGACTTGGGTTTTATCACGTTAATATAAGCGATATAAAGAACTAATTTACAGCCAGTTTTAAACTTAAAGAAAAAAAGTAATAGTTTGAAATGTTAATTTTAAATTTATAAAAATAATTTTTTAATTAATTAATTTTTATTAATTTTTTAATTAATTAATTTTTATTAATTTTTTAATTGAGTTTTTAACGAAAAAAAATTGCAAAAAATCATTCCTGCTGCACGTTAATTTTAGATAATACGTTAATTAATTTAATGTTTCGATATTTCATATATGCAAACATAATCTAAGCACACACAAAAATTTTAAATGCAACTCGCGAACTTAAATTGCTCGCTCAGCTGGTAAGAAAGTATTGAGAGACCCCGCTTCAGCCTTTAAGGCGCCATGATCGCTGCTTGAGAACTGAGAAGTCAACTGTCAGTGTTGCGAGCATCGGCTGCTTACTGGGCCTACGTCTGCTTTCATTGCGAGTGCGTTTAAGGTTATATTTATTGCCAATTCAGAAAACAGACATTCACTTAAGTAAAGTCACACGTTGTCTGAGCCTCAGATTTCCATTTCTTGGATATATTAGATAAGTAGAAATTTTCTAAATAAATATTATATTATATGAAAGAATAAATACCTATGACACCTAAACAATTATTCAATAAGGCTCATCATGGGATTTGAAAATCATTCAAGTGATAAAGAGCTGTAGCTATAGCTCTCTGTGTCAAGCTGCGATAGCTCTTTAGGGGTAAGTTTTCATATATTCATTACTTTCTTCTCAGTTAAGCGTTCTTTCATAAATAAACAGCATTATTGAATAGTTTTTTATTATCTAAAACATTGTTTCATATATCCTATACATTAGATTTTTTTATTACTATTTCCTCTGTATATGATTATATGTTTTTTGTGATTTTTCAATATTTTTATTCTAGCAACATGCCTAGTTATTGTGTCAGCTGATTTAGAAGAATTTATTGTTTACAGATATTAAACCAACTGAACAAGTCTCAGTTTATGGTTGAAAATGACTACTGCCTACACTGTTTGACAACTTGAGGATCCCTACGTGCTAATACAAAACAATGGTAAGTCATACCTTTTCTTGTTTACTTCATATTATTGTTGAATAATATATATTTTTGTATTTAAGGACATAGAAAAAATGTTGTAGTTCAGAAATAGCTTAAATGTTAAAGTTTATAAAACTTTTCATTTATGACTTATTTCTGAAAACCTCATATTTTGAACTTCTGCGGTTTTTAGTGTTAAAGTGGAAGTTACTTGTTATATACCCCTCTATGGTAGGTTGCTCTGAAATTAATAATAAAAAAGAGGTTTTTGTGATGAAAAAATATTTAATAAATAATATCAAAATTTCAGAACAACTTATCATAGAGAGATATATAACAAGTAACTTCCTTCTTATTACATCCAAATTCATTAAGTGGTCTCCAAAAAACAACGCAGAAGCCTTTTTTCGAAAATCTCCACATTTCAGGCTCGAATGGTTGGATGACCTCTACCTTGGATTAAATTGAAGAAAATATGTTATATTTATAATATTTATATATATTTATCAAATAATAATTATTTTAATCATTTTTTAAGCTATTCATGGCCTCAGGGGCTATTGGGTATAAGACCGCCTTAAAGTAAGTACACAGGTGGAGGGACTGATAGGGGAAGAAGGTAATTCTCACTCTTCCTCCGGTAGCGATAGCAGCAGGAGGTAAGAGAGCACCAGCTCTCTTACCTGTTGGTATTATCAAGTTCTACTATAAAATTAACAAGGTAGATATTGCGAGGTCCAGGATTACTCTTTCGGGATAAACTAAGGCTGAGTTGAACTGGTCCGCCCAGTACCAGCGCTACTTTCTTACTTTAGTCGTTTCAGTGCCTGTGACAGAAAATAAGGACATAGCTCTCCCTTATACATCTCAAGTATGAAGGGTTGTCAAGGCATTTGGGTCGGCTCCTAGTAATATTGTTTAAAAAATTATTACGGTCGGCCAGTGGTTCAATTGATTGTATTTATTAAATATAAACTTTTTTTTACTATTTTTAAGATAACGGAAAATATTGTTTGGCGTTTCATTTATTATAAACAGTTTTGTATTCTTTTGTATTTTTTTTTATCTTTCTTTAGACAATAAAGCCCTCTACCCTTTCAGCTGCAGATAGCCGAGGGCATCGACTACTGGAGGAGCAACGGTAACGGAGAGAGAAGGATAGCCGCTGTTTGTAAACACGCGGTGTTGTACGGGAGAACCGGCTGCTACAGGTAAGGCTAGGTAGAGCCAGCAGCCGATAGTTCTCGCACCGGAGTTGGTAGCAGTGCCGTCGAGCAAGGGGCGCTCGAGTAGGAAGAAGGCTTTCTACAATGAAAGCTTAAGACAAGTATTCGTCCCTTGTGCCACTGCCAACTGCCGGACAACAGTGTTTCTTTGACGTAGAATCTTTGCAATATGATGTGGAATTCTTTACGTAGAAGCATAGCACGAGTATATTACGTGCAGAGAATCTTACCCCGTTACAATACAAAATATTTATGTATTTTAAAGAAAAGTAATATAAAAATGCGCATCAAACACTGCATATGTAACATGCATGAATATGCCATTTACAATTATGAATCAATAAAATTTTAAGCATTGCTGGACAAAAACATGTTTTTATACATTTTCAACACGTTTATAAATCAAATAAATCTTTATTAGAGCCATATTATTAAGTACGTATTCAATAATTAAGTGTCTCGCTTTCGGACAGATATTTTATACAAATTCCTAAACCGGGACACATATTTACACCTGATTTTTACTGTGTATATTTTGTTATAAATATTGTAATATAGTATTATATGATTGTTTATTGACTTGATATTCTTGGACAATTAGTTATAAGATACTGAGAATGTCGCAAAAGAAAGTATTTCATATTGCATGTGTATAACCTAAAATGTATGCATAGGTAGTTGTTTTATCGGCCCCATAAGATTTTGCTTATCCCAGTATTGGCTTCACTTTGTCCCATTTTTGGAAGATAGCTAAAACATCTTGTCCCACTAAAGATAAAACTCACTACCTGTGAAAATATATTTATATCATATGTTTTCAATGTTAATGCGTGATTTTGTTTTTAAAATCAACTAAGTGATGTACAAGGTTTCTGGCGCACACTGTATTTTGTATAAGAATGACAGTTTACTATTTTTTAATCATGCTTATATGAGCTTGGTTGTCGTAAGTATCCCAGTAATGGTTATTTTTGCATAAAACGCATGCGCACGCGTATGCGCACACAGAGAATTAATGACCCGTATCCAACCGCTATTACAGCCAAGCAGCGCCATTCTAACCCAAAAAGAAGGAGAAGCGCGGCACACGGTGCACAGCAAGTAATGTGGATTCGCCGTAATTCAAATTCAAATTCTTCTGACCTTATTGAAATGTATCTAATTTTTTAAAAGAATCTGTTTGGCTGTAATAGCGGTTGCATACAGGCCATCAACTCTCTGTGTGCGTATACGCGTGTGCATGCTTGTTAAGTTGTTTGCCCCGCACAGTGTGTGCTGAAATAAAATCTGATCATCTATGTAACTGGTATCTATGTTTGATATCTATAGTGTGTTCAGTAAGAAAGTAGGTCTCTTCCGATCTATCCTGTGGTATTAAGTACATAAATGTGTCCGTACTAAGACTCAAGAATGCGTCATCAAACTTTCTTAATTTTTGATAGCTCACAATGTAAACTTTGAAATAAAGCTAACGAATGTTTCGAAAAAATCATTAAGCAATCGTGACATTAGTTATAAAGATCTCAGGGACAATAGTTAGGGTTCTATTAGGTTATTATTGTATTATTTGTTAGGGCTCTATAAATATCTGTTATCGTAATGCCTAGCGGGCCAAAAGTACCACTTTTACTCCCGGCGCCCGATCGTAAAAATTGTACTTTTGGCCTTGCTAGGCAATAAACTTGTATATGCACCACGGGAGCAAACAAAGAATGCCTCAGATCGCATGTTTATCACACTCGCCTTCGGCTCGGGTGATAATTTACATAGGGAGATATATCTCCCTATATTATATAATTGAGTTGAGAATTTTGCCCCACCACCCCCTACCATTTTTTAATCAAAATTCCTTCCAAAGGCTATAGCCGAATAAGCATGTGAAATCTGCCTTTAGCGATTTCGAAAAACTGACTGGGTGCATCGAAAGTAC
>JAWWEQ010043955.1:0-17322 GCA_035583055.1 Torymus tubicola | reverse complement strand
AATGTAATGTAAGAAAATATAATTATTACGAATTGTATAGTAATATATTGTAACTTACTCTGGTTAAATAAAATAAAAATAAAAAATAAAAAATAAAATAGAAATAAAAATAATAGAAAACAATCATTATGCTAATGCGAAATCCAGATTTCTCGATGTACTGTCTGGCGTATCCCAAGGCTCTCATATCAGCCCAATTTCATTTTCAATTCATATCAATGACGCTACGGAATGTTTGAAATTTGTGAATGTGCTATGTTATGCGGATGATGTTAAACTTTTTGCCAAAATCAACAACCCACTTAAGGCGTCAAATTTGCAAGAAGATTTAACGAGCATTTCGTCTTGGTCACGTTTAAATGAACTTACTATAAATATAAGCAAAACTTCAGTGATTAGCTTTCGCAAAAGAGAAACTTTTATAAATTACGACAACAAATTGTACAATAATAGTGCTGAGGGTATAATCTCGGTTTTTTAAAGTGCTCTACAACTTATCTTTTGTATAAGCAGCTTGTTTTACCGCACATCACGTATTGCTCTACAGTTTGGTTACCACACACCGCTCGCGCCTTTTGTCTTTCAGATTCCGTTCAATACAAATTTTTACGTTATTTAACTTTTAATACTCATACGCCCATGAGTTATCTTGATCACGATTTTGAGCTAGTTCTACGAAAATTCAACTTGCTTAGTAAAACCTCCCTATTACGATATTATGACTTACTTCTCTGTTTTAAATTAATACACAATATGATTATGTGCCACGATTTAGTGAATGCGCCAACTATTAGGCCATCTTTATATAATATCCGTAATCAACGAATTATTCAGGAAAGTCAATGTAAAACCAATAGCGACTTTTATAGACCGATCCCCCGCTTAATTCGTCTATGGAATAATTTTTCAACTGAATACCGGGCTTTCGTTTCTATCGGTACTTTTAAACAACATATATAACGGCTATTAGCGACTGAAAATTAACTTTTTTGGATTTTTACTTTTATTTTGTAATATTTTACTGTACATTTTTATATATTTATATGTACACGAAGAAAATATTAGTGTAAAAATTATATTAAATTCTTGAAAAATTACCATCCTGTGTAGGGAACGCAGTCACAGTCTGTAATGAGTAAGATATTTACTATTTGAGCCAATAAAAATTATAATACAAAAGTAAAAAATTACTATTCTGGTATGGTAAAAATTGTAATTCATAAATTTTACTACAGGAGCTATAGTAAATTTTCTTATTCGCGTAAGAATTTTTCCCATACACTTAGGAGACTTTACAAAGCCGGATAGTAATTTTCACAGGCTGTATATATAGCACATATGAGGCACACACCACGTGTGCACGACATAACCTGCAACGGCGTCTTGAAATGACCAACAACAAACATAGATTTAGCATAATGCACAACATAAGGCAGGCTAGTTGACTTATAAATAATTGTACTAATTGTTTAAACCAAATCAATTATTAGAATTATTTCGAAAATGAATAAGTAATTATTGTACTAATGGCCGTATGCTCTAACATATGTAGACGATTCGGAGCACCTCGCGTATGTGTACTTCGATGACGCAGTCGGTAAGCAATTGGATTATAATGCGGCAGGTCCAGGTTTGATTCCCGTCTCCGGAAGAATTTTTTTCAGCTTGATATAAATAATTTTCATTAATAGTTCAATTTGTTTGAAATTAAAATCGCAATATAAAATTAAAAAAAAAAAATGCGATATAAAAATAAAAAAGAAATCCACAGCAAAATGAAATTTTTTTTACGAATCTTTATTTACATAAAAATTATTAGATTGTCTTGTAAAAATTCCTATATTGACGGCCTGTGAAGTTACTATACAAATCTAGTAAATTTTATAAACCAGGATAGTAAAATTTAAAAACTCATCAAGATTACCACCTGGGTTGTAAAAAATATAAATTGTCAGTTTCTGGCTGCGACCCCGACACAAAATGGTAATTTTTACAGAAACTTATAATTTTTACACTAATATTTTCTCTGTGTATGTAATTGGGCTCGTAGTCCGTGAAATAAATAAATATTTTTCAGCAAACTCTCTAACGCGAAGTATCACGGTCTGAGTTTGTCGAGTATCGGTACCTAGCACGGATGAGCGGTGGTTTTCACTAACAGAACTGAGTACTGTTTCCGCCGTGTGCTTGGCTTTTATTGAACAGAATGAGGTTATCGGTGTATTTATTTCAATAAATTATACAATTTTTAAGATGTCAGAGAACGCGGAAGATCCTTTTGGGATATAAAATCTCATTATGGTCGATGTATCTTTTTGATAACATTGTAGATTCATACAAGATTAAGTTTACACAGAAAATACGCATAATAATTTTAGTATAGAAAGACGTAAATGTAAATTCATATCGCAGACATTACAGAAATGCATGACATGTTTGCCCATGTTATTTTAATATAAAAAAAAAAAGAAAAAATTAAATACAAAAAAATATTTATTTACCTCTAAGCTGAAAAAATAGAACAGTAAAAAAAAAAAAAAAAATAAATAATGTCAAGATATTAACTGCGAGAAAACCAATGCTACTGTAGAGAAATACAAATCTCTTCCGATTTTATTCCCCATAGCTGCACAAGAATGCAGCTGGAAAAACAGCTGTTAATAAAACAGCTTTTTTGTATGGAATGCTTGAAAATGAGATCGGTTTAAGTATCTCATCTCGTTTTTAAGGGGGTTCATCCAATTTTGCATTTATTTGGGAAGTGTTTTAAATTTTCGTCACATGTAAGTGACATCATTATCTATATGATATCCTCAGAAAAAAGAGCCTAGCTTCACCGTTATCGAGATATTAAACGGCAAAGTTGAACATTTTAACACGGTGTCTTATGGAACTACGTACGCCTGAAAGACCATTACAGTTTATAACTTGGAAGATATATTTAGCGTGTGTCTGAAAAACTAATATGTTATTAAGATCAATAATCAAAATATCATATTAGAAATTCAGAGACCCTAGGTTCATCGTTTTTAAGATATTGTCGGCTCTGCTAGAGCGGTGGGGTAACATACAGACGAGTACCGCTGTGTGTGCGCGCTCACAGCCGGCACGGAGCTATGTGTGTGTGCCAGTCCCGTATAAGCACGAGCTCTGACAACGAAAGTGGGGGCAGCATACGCGTAAACCTGTGCGCGCGGTGCGTGGTGACAATGATTCTTGATATGTTCCTCATCGGATGAATCCCCATAAGATGAAAATGAAGATACCAAAGCATACTTTAGTCTTCCATGAGAAAATTGGATCAGCTGAAGTATTTTTAGGAAAAATATGCTAAACGAATTATCAATAAGTTAACAATAAATGTTGAAAACTTGTACAACACACCAGATGATCTACATGATAAATTATGTGAACCCATAAATAAAATTGAATTAAATTTACCACATTCATTGTAAATTTCTGAGTAGATTTGTTTCTAATTATGATTAGTCATTGGAAGCCAATGAAGAAAAATTATTATACACCTTGTACATACTTTTTATTATGATATTGAATAAATGAAAAATGAAAATAGATTGTATATTAGTGCTTACTTAGATTTGAATTTTGCCAATAAATTCACCAAATTCAAGATGACTAATGATGAAGTAGTATGCTTGGCTTCAGATTTGGTTTTATGTTGACCAAAAAAGCAAAATGTAATAGCAAGTAACAATACAGAAACAAAATACATTGACAGTGTGATAGAAAGATAAACACCGTTCATTAACCAAAAGCTCAAAGCATATAAATTCATTCTCATTTTATAAAAAGATTGAATTCAAAGGAATTGATGTCAAATATAGTTTAACTGATTGCCAACTAGGAAACATATTTATAAAATCTCTTCCAGACCTGCATCTTCATTATTTATGAAATGAAATTGGAATAAAAGAGTTATCAAATTAAAAGTATTGTTAGGATACAGATTTAAATACTTTGTAAGCTATTAATAATGCTATCATATGTAAGCATATGTATGCATATGAATACATATGCATGAATAGATGCCAGCTATACTTTAGCATTGTTCAAAAAGTAGATGACTTCCTCTATTTAATCTAGAGTGGTGCATGCTACCATCATTATCTATGTATGTCTCCAAGACAAAGGATATTGTAGTTCTTACAAGTTCTGTTAGTATTATATAATATTAAATTTTAATTTTAACTAGCTCCAATTGCTTTACTTATGTCACATATTATAAATATTATGATCTATTAGTTCTATAATATTTGTTCTTATAGCTCAATTTAGAAATATATGTATAAGAGAATTTAAATATTACAATCTTTTTTTTTCAATTTAATTTTGTTTCAAATTGAAAACTACAATTTTAAGAAGCTAAATATACCAAAGTGTAAGAAAATTTTAAAAAAAAACTAATATCAGTTATCAAAAAATAGAACTCTGTATAAAATTAAAAAGCCAATTATAAATAATACTTTTTTGGTTTATCGAGAAGGTTCCGAAGGCAAGTATAGAAGCAGCTTGAGGGTCAACCACGCGATAATATATGTTGAAATAGGTGTTTAAGTACTTACTTCTTATATTTTCTTAAATTTTATCATTTCTAATTTAGTTTTTGTGATAATGCTCTTTACAATAATATAAATACATCTATGCTATTTATACAAAAGATTCATACACATAGTGTACATATATGTATTAAGAGTCTTTAGTATTTCTTTAGTGAGATACCAAAACAAAACAAATATCAAAGTAAAGTATTTTTAAAGTTATACTTTGAATTAATATTGTTATTTGTATATTTGTTATACAAAATGAAAAACATTCTTGAATTCCTTTTCAATTTTTGTCAATCAATATTAACAAATATTATCCTGATAATACGTAAGTTAGAACATTAAAATAATAATATTTGAAAAACTATAATAAATAAAAATGATAAATATTAGTTTAGTAATACAGTTATAAATATCTGAGTTAATATAGTTTAACTGAAGTTTAAAATGTACCATAGTACGAAAATGGATAATTTCAAGGTTATGTATCAATAACCCAATCTTTATCTCAACCAAAATGTCTGTTTAAATTAATATAAATAATAAAAATTCACAGCTGGATATATGAATTTTTGCACATGATTAGAACTTGTCATACAATAATATCTCAGTATAAACTGAGATCATATAAACATTTTTACAAATTTACTTAAAATGAGATGGCATAAAAGTAAATTTAATTTTATATCAACATAGTATGAAACTTTTTAAATTATAACATTTAAAAGTTTTAAGTAAATTTGTTTATTAAAAGATAAATAACAATATTAGTTCATGGTTGATCATCTTAGTATTATATTTTACTTATAACATATTTCTTTATAGACATAGACATTTTAATTAAGACAAATTATATCTATACCTATTTTGAAACTAATACTCTCAATTAATACAGTATTTTTCCATTGTACAAATAGCACAATTCTTGTATTTTACCTAAAATTCAAAACTAAACATTTATATAATATTCTTATTGATGCACTTACTTCTGAAACACTATCTTCGTCACTTTCAGATGAATCTGTCATAAAGTGATGATGTATATCAACAAATGTTTTTATTTCAGATTTCACAGGATTAGTATTTTCAAAACAAGATATTGATGTAAGTGATGTTGTACCAACAGCATCAGATTGTTGTCTAACAAAGTTCAAATCTCTTAAATTTGATTGATGTATAGAAGAAAACTTTTCAGGTACAAAAGGAACTCTTGATATACTGATTTCTTTGTATCGTTTACTATCCTCTTGACAATTCGATGTTGATTCATCTTCTACATTCTGCATTTTCACACCTGATTAAATTCATCTGAATACAATAAGGAATACATTACTTATTAATTCTAATTATAAATGTCATTATTTTTTGGAGAAACAAAGATGTATATTGATTTTTTTCTTAGAATTTGTGCAATCAAGAATATTATTCCAATAAAGAATAATTGTAACGTTATGTAGTATACAAGAATATATATAATAATATTTACTATTATTCACGTAAGCAAGTAATCCGTCACTATTATTACCCATAGCGACATACCAATAGCACATAGCCGATGTTCAACAAACCAATAGCTCTTATTTATTTAGTATACTGCTGCAGAGTACTTTACTGTACATGCAGATGGTAGCACAGAGCTGTTATCTCTGAAGGTTTGTGTGCAATAATACGATGCATAATTGAGGTAGCAAAAGATTCAACATAGTTGTCATACATAGAATTTTGTAATAAAATTATATATTTTATAACGATTATGAAGCAATTATTTCTGTGATATTTTTCGTTTTTTCTTTTTCATCTAAACAACGATAGGGGTCAGCAGCATGTAAATAAAGCACATGTTTTTGGCACAGTAGTGCTTCTATAAATCGGTGAAGATTCGTGACACAAAATCGCTTGAGGAGTAATTAGTCCCACTTTTACCGACCGAGTATTGTAAATTCCTACCTTTAAGGTCTACATAGCGTCAAATGGCCCATGTCTCTTGCCTCATGTCTCAAGCGGAAAAAATTGGTTGTTAAACTTCTAATGCTTTCTTGAACTGTGGTAGAAATGAAACAGGCCTGCTGTTACCTCATTTCTACCGCAGTTTATGAATGCACTCGATGTCAGACAACGATTTTTTTCCATGTAAATTAAACTATCGAGCGAGATCATTTGCAGTTGGCTTTTCAGTATATATGCATTCCGTGTAATTATCACACTCAATCGATCAGGTGCATACGGGAACATCAAGACCCCAACCCCAGGTTGTAGGTTCACTCTCTGCCATCGAAAAATTTGCTCAGATCTTTGAAAAGAAGGCTCTCCAAATTTACGACCTTGCAAATGTCACGACGAGCACGACTGACCCTAGTAAGCACAATACGCACCATCCTACTATCTTTTTTCCTTTTCTATTACTGACAGTCGATATAGTGCATACAGCCGGCGAGTCACCTACAAGTTTACTGGTGATCTGCGAGAGGCCACAGCTCCTACGGTAACTTATTGATTACTATGGGACGCACCCGCAAATGTCTATTACCTTGAACCTTACCCTCGAGCGGCCTAGCTTCCTATATAGCGTTACAATATATTGTTATGAGTCATACTCTCTCATTAAATTGATTTCACATTATCCCCAACTCAAATATTTAGGAGCAGAATTAACTTAAGAATTATATTACCAAGCTTCTCTTATTCTAGTCTCCAGAACAATTGTTGATATTGTATCTCGATTGCAATCAGTGTGTAAAAAGTATAATCTAATTAATGTAATTAATGTATTTTATTCGCGTGCTTCCTATTTTTGTCCGTTTGACTAAACAAGAGGAGAAACCAATCACAACCGCCATAAATTAAGTAATTTTTTAAATCTCTATCCTTTCATCTCTCTTTCTACTTGTGCACTGAAGCTGTCGCTTGCCCGTTAAATTAGTATCGCATATTATTGTTTGTTAATTTAGTCCGGTTAGCTATTTTCATACGTTCCTATTTCCGTGGCTATTACGTGTAGGCGTAAACCAAAACTGTAACAATTTTCATGCTAACTTTACCATTTTTACGACAACACGGACGTCCAAAGGGGATCAATCCAAGCCCTGAGTAAGATTTGTCTTCCAGAATATCCAGAATATTTTAAACCGCATGAGTGGAGAATACCAAATATGACCCGTCTTCTGCGGTCTGTAAAACTGTGGTAAAAAAACAGTTTATTTGTTTGCTTAAGACTGTACGGGTGGCATAAATACAGGCGCTTCACGGCTGCCGTTTTGCTTGAGGCTAGTGCGGCTCTGTCCTTTACTTACCACCAATGCTCGTTCTGTGCACGTCTAATGCGCTATAGATAAAAAACCAAGAGTGGACATAGGCAGGCACGGTAAAAGAAATTAAAATCTTATTAACAAATTATTTCACGTTGGTTACACATAAGATTCCTCGAGGACGATAACACCGGCACACAAAAAAAGTGGTCTGTTCTGGAAACCAGACCTATGTATTCTTATGTATTTTGACGCGCTGAATCCGAATCCGAGGTTGGTTTTGCCCAGACACCCCCACTTCACCAATTCACACATAAAAATATAAGTTATGAGGAATACATTTTTTTATAAGTGTACTATACATGGTTTTTGTGTATTTTGACGCGCTAAAATCGAATCCGGTGTTTATTTTGACATTCTTTTTACCTCCAGCTTCTTTGACAGCACTGCGAGCTTTCTTCAAAGCAGCACGAATTACTGAGAGCACATTTACTGGGAACTGCTTTGATCGAAGCAGCTTTTTTTAATTTTTTGCAACCAAATTGGTTTTTCTTTTTTGAATCTTTCCTTCGTGTCTTCATGCCCATATCAAATTTAGATTTTAATTTCATGGCATTAATTATCGCGTTTGCAGCAGCTTTTTCCCCGAAACCAGCGTCTTTTGATTTAACGCAATTCCAAGCTCTTTGCGCAAAAATTCTATCTGCTTCGTTCCTCGCTTGAATGTTTTCACAATTTTTGGAATAACGAGAGGATTTATTCCAGGATTTCCTCTAGCTAAGCGTTTTACCAACTTTATTCCAGGATGAGAATATTGATAGTCAGGTATGTGAAGCTCGCAGGGAAGTTTATTAATAATTTTTTTGACTAAGCCGCGTTCATATTTGTTTACGACCATTACTCATTGGTAGTCAGAGTAATACTGATGACGAAAGCTATATAAGACATCTATTTATACTTGGAATAGTCAGTTGTGATTTCAATGTCATAAAGTAAAGAGCATGAACTTCAAAGAGTAGTCAGTGAAGCTATCAATAGAAAATTTTGACGTGACCGTAGACCGTGATAAAAGAACAAAGCGGCATGGTGATTTACTCCCCGATAGTATACGAGCCGTTTTCTGCGGTCCGTCAAACTGTGGGAAAACAAATAGTTTACTTGCTCTTATAACACTTCCTAATGACATTGGATTTGAAAACGTGTACGTCTATTCAAAGTCTTTAAATCAACTGAAATATAAATTTTTAAGCGAAATTTTGAAACCTATAGAAGGTGTACAATATTTTCCATTCAGTGGACTCGATGCAGTTGTTGATCCCGACCATGCCCTTCGAAACTCCATTATGATATTTGACAATATTGTTTGCGAAAAACAGGATAACGTTGAAGCCTTTGTCAAATTTATGCCCATGTACCTAAACATCTGGTCCGAGACAATGTAAACTTACTTGCTCTCTTAAAAAACGACGTAAATCTCAAACTCTTAAAGATTTATGCTCTAAGTGTTGGAGTAACAATAATCATTGTTTTCTAGTGATTAATAAAGATAGAGGTATAAATGACGGACGGTATCGCAAGGATTTGATAATTTTGCTATAAATATAGCATGCACCTAAACTTTGATATACAGCTGGTTAAGGAATGAGAAATTTTGTAGGGATGAGGCTGAGAAGTTTTTGAATGAAACGTTGAAGCCAATAATCGATCCACTACACAAACTCATAGATTCGAGAATATTGCCAGAAAAAACTTTGGAGTCAATTGCAGAGAATAATTCTACTCAAGATGATAGTGTTCAGTCTGAAAAACACTTCGATAGTAGGTTGAGTGATACGGCTACCCAAGCAGTGCCCGATACATCGTTCGAAACAGCGGATGATGAGAAGGAGGTTGCCGACGATGAGAAGGAGGTTGTTGATGATGAGAAGTTGGTTGCTGACGACTTTTACCTCCGAGCTCTCAAGGCTAATGAAGTAGAATATATCGATAGAATTTATGAAGTACGCGGAGATAACAATAATTTTTTTAATTGGAAACTTATCAATAAACTTTAACGGTAAAAGAATTAGAGTGAATGGTATTGAATATCCGAAAACTACAAGATTGATTGAATTATTCATAGCCAAAAATACAAATAAAAATACCATTCGTAATACCGATTTTAAAAATTATCGTAAGATTTTAGAGCAACCATCAGCTCACAAAAAACGCTTCAACAAGGATCAAATAATTCATCGTCACAATAGTTAAAAATTTGATAATATTATTGCAATGTTCAAGATTGCGTCCAGAGCAACTACCGGACAGCCGATACGTTCTGGTGGATCATTATCTCGTTACAAAGCTGCTAAAAAGCGCACTGCACTCGACCACGTTTACTGAGACGATCAAAACGAACTAGTAGACCGCCTTCAATTACTAGTCGCTGAACAATCTGCTGGAAATTGAAGTCATACTAATGAAAAACATTCAATAATTGAGGAATTGCGAGAAGCAGGCTATATATATATGGAGTGTATAAGAATATATTAGTTATTATAAAAATGAGCGTCGATGTGTTCGGAAGTAATCTTGGTAGGATCGAAGGTAATCGTGGGCTAACTGGTGTCGGCTTTAAAGTTACTGCTGAAGGTCTTTTGTGATGCAAACTTTTACATGATAGATAGCAGGCGACGGCTACCTCGCCCCAACACCGAGCTATGTGCGTGCACACTCACACATAGCTAATCCCCGCCGGTTGTTTGCCGAGGTACCTGCGGAGCACAGCAGACGAGGCAGACACATACACTCTCGCATCCACGCAATAAACCACCAACTTACCGCCAAGAAGACGATGATGACCCGGAAGAACAGGAGAAAGAGAGAGAGAGCAAGAAACATCCGACGGAGAGTGAGGCGACAAAAGCCGAACCACATGTTCGCGCGGCTCACAGACGATGCACACATATGTTAACGCTGTGCGCCGAATGTGAGCGTGCCCATGTACTTTCGGCCGCCATGTTAGAAGCCGGCAGGAGAAGAAAGCGCCGTCGGCTGCTTACGCCAACGCCACTAGAAGCCGCCCACGCGAAACACATGCACACATACACTACACCTTAACACCACACTACACTGACACGGCGACACTGTACACACATACACATAACACACGCCAAACAGAACGGGAGCCGACTGTACGACGGCCACGAAGCCGGCAGCCACAAGACAAACTGCTGCCGCGCGAAAACAAGAGAGAGAGAGAGAGAACACGAACTGTGGGTAGAGGAAGAGCGAGAGAGAGAGTGACTGCCGAGAGTAGGGAGAGAGATACGGAGACGGCCAGCGTCAGCCTGTGTGCTGCATATACGGCCTGTGTGCTGCATATATGGCCTGTGTGAAAGAGTGCGCAGCGGCGCAAGTGTGCGAGAATGAGTGAGAGGGAGAGACGGCCAGTGATAGCCTGCGCGTTATACACGGCCATAGGAGTGAGAGAGAGAGAGCGTTGCAGTACTAATGCAAGAGTGAGAGAGAAGAATAGCGGAGGCGCTTACGACATAAATGTACGCGGCCACTACTGCCACGTTCTATTAGGTAAAAACTAATAGAAAAATAGTCATGAATTTGAATCACCGCGCGCAACAGTGGCAGTGGCACCGTGGCATAGTTGACAACTGAGCAGGACTACCGACCAGGAGAGCCAATTAGGGGACATTAACATTCAGCCTAATCAGCTAATTGGAAGACTGAATCGGCCGGAAAATGAACGAAGGAAGCTCACACACTGCTTGAGTCGATGGAATAGCTGTCGCCCTTGGAGTGAGAGAGATGTAATTGACGAAGAAGTCAGAAATCGTGTTCGCAACACGATTTCCTCGCCAGTCCGATTTAGATAGTTAATGCGTGCACCAGTGAAGAAGTCAAAGAGTAATAGAGAACAGTAGTGAAGGTAGAAATCGAGAGTAGAGCGGGAAGAAGAGTTGGAAGTTTTGAGAGAGAGAGAGGGAGAATTGTGAAAAGGAGTAAAGTGGTGTGCTTAAAGAGAGAGAAAAGAGGAGACTGCCATAGAGAGAGAGAGAGAGAAAGATAGTGAGAGTGACGGAGAGGCGAGCAAAAGCGTCGCGCGAAGCTAGCCGTAAGAATTTTGTGGCTGTCGTCGCGGGACATTATCTTTCCGCCCCCGACCCTCCATTATACTGTATATATATTTGTAATTTCTTTAGTGCGTGCGTGCGTTTCTCTCGCGCGAGTGTGACAGGGTGCGTGCGTGGCCAATACGCGACCATTTTGGATACGATCGTGTAGCGTAAGTGCGGCATAATCATTTTTTAATAATTGTATGTGCGTGGAGAAATAAAATTGTTAAAGAGTACCTTTGATAGAAAAAGAGATTTATTTTATTTGTTTTGATGTTAAAGTGTGTCGTTGTGTTTCGCGTTTTATGGAGATTTTCGTTCGCCCGAGTCAGTGCAGCATTCGCCGAGGGTTTTCGACCGTCCCTAGGTCGTCCAGCCGACCCATCCGCGCCCGAGATTTATAGAGTTTGTGCCCCGTCAGCAGCCGTGTAGAGGAGAGTAGTTGCCGCCGTGGCCTGGCACCCCTATATTATAAATTCGGCCACGTGATATTTCGAAATTTAGGGAAGTTAAGAGTAATTCTTTGTGCAGAGTCAGCCCTCAGGGCGAGTCTTGGCGTGCGCACACGGGCACGAAAGTGCCATGTCACACACTATGATATGGAAAATAAAAAATTATGCAACGTTGCTGAACCTCAGCATCCAAGTGATGTTAATTTGGCAACTCTACAGAACATTATTAAAATGGAAACTCGTAAATTAAGTACAATAGTTGAAAATCATAGAGATGACTTTGATGTGCAGTTAACGCAAATAAAAGCAGATATTTTTTCTATAAAAAAGGCTATGTCACAGATAATCAACCATTAACAAACATGAAGCACGAACGATTGGTCGAAGAACTGCACAAACCTGCTAGGCACAACTATATACGTTCCAAATTTGACGTGCATAGTCTGGACGAGACTTAGCAGGCAGATCTTGTCGAAATGATTAATCTTCATGCTCGAGATAATAAGGGCTACAGGTACATGCTTACCGTAATCAATGTTTATTCCAAATTTTCTTGGACCATTCCAGTAAAGGGAAATACTGGTACCCACATAGCATAAAAGCTTACAAGATGTTTCCAAGAAGCTTTCATGACAATTTTATATACTTCAAGAAAGCTTTCAAGGAATCTTCTAGTAAGTACGAAATGTCTGGGACAATTCATGACGAAAAACTTCCTTGGGAGATTAAAGTAGGCTGTAAGAAATTTCTGGCACCTTTCAGGAACTTTTCAGGAAACTTCCTAAAACGTTAATGGAAGTTTACCGTGGGCAGCAGGAATCTTTCAATAAGCTTCCTCGAAAGAATATAGGAAGCTTCCCAATATCCTTCCTACAAGACCGTAAGGTAGCTGCATGTATTCCTGGAGGCTTACACCACCGATAGCATCACAACCTACTGGAAGTTTCCACGGAAGCTTTCGGGAAGGCATAATGTCTGCGTCAAATTCCTAATAGGAAGCTTCCACAGAAGATTACAATAACTGTTCAGAATCTTTTCAGGAAGGTTTCATAGAAGATTAAAGTAAATTTTAAAAAATATTTAGCAGAAACTTTTAGAAAGCTTGCGCGAAACTTAGAGGAAAGACTACAGAAAGCTTCCGAGTAACCGTTAGAGAAACATTAGTCTTTCATATATATTTTTCATTCAACAATTTTTTACAACTTTGTACTTTTGTCTATTATACATATTTTTACACATACATAAAACTATCTTGTTTTTAATTAAATATAATCGCAGAAAAAATTGTATAAAATGTTTTACCCTGACGAGGAATCGAACCTGGGTTGCTCGAATAATACGCAAACATGCTAACCGCTACCCTATCGCTCGCATGTTCTCTATTGAAAATATCCACGTAGATTTCCATGTGGTTTATCCATGTAGATATCTACGTGGATTTCACATGGATTCCATGTGGATTTCACATGGAATTCCGCGCAGATCAACCACGTGGAAATCCACGTAAAAAATCCATATGGATTTTACTTAACCTGCATAGGAAATCGAAATGGATTTTTTAAAATCTACGTGACTGTGTTGAAAATATCCATACGGATTTCCACATGGATTATCTACCTGGATTTCCACGTAGCTTTTCGCTTGGATGTAATGGATTCCATATAGATAGTACGTGGAAATCCGCGTGGATATCCTTGTCAAAAATCTACATAGTCGCAAACCCTATTGAAAATATCCACGTGGATTTTCTCTTTTATTAACAATGGTGATCTATGTGAATATCCATGTAAACAATCCTTGTGAATTTTCGTATTAATCGAAATTTACGACATATTGAAAATATCCAAGAGGATTTCCACATGGATTAATCACGTGGATATCTGCGTAGATTTCCACATAGAATAGTATCGATAACACTTGGATTGAAGTGGAAATCTGCGTCGGTTCAGATATCCACGTACTATATCAAAATCATGGCTAGAACGAACCTTGTACCGCGACGGTGTTTTGGAATAAAACAAAGATTATTCCAAAAGTAAGACCCTTTATTCACCGGTAAACTTCACCTAACGGGTTGAGACCATCTGCGAGAGTAGATGTCCGAGTGGAAAGAGCTGGCGGGGAGTCAGCGACGCTTGTTCATATCCTCTCGTGCCAGCCGATTTGCTTGTGGGAGCTGGAACGAGAGGAGGCGAACTAGACTCTTGTCGAAGTATATGCCATGTTAGATCTTCCGCGCGCGTCCGCCGTTGACCATCGGCGAGAGCCTAGTTCACGCGCCGCCTGTAGGTGGGGCGACCCTTCTCAACGCAGCTCCCGTAAGCAAATCGGACGGCTCAAGAAGATATCGGCAAGCGTCGCTGACTCCCCAACACCTTTCCTCTCTGGGACATCTACTCTCGCAGATGGTCTCAACCCGTTGGGTGAAGTTTACCGATGAATAAAGCGCCTTACTTTTGGAATAATTTTTCTTGTATTCCAAAACACCGTCATGGTACAAGGTTCGCTCATCACCTTTTATCCTTGTGGGCGATCGCAAGTCATTCTGCGATGCCCGCGCTAATACTCTCCCGAGCGCCTCTACATACCCATTTACGCGCATGAGTTTCTCTTCTTACGCGCCGTGTACTCTGTGACCGAGCATAGTTCGCGTGGTCTCTCCTTCTCTACCCGCGCGCTCCCCTCCCGCCGCGTTCTCCCTACTCTTACCGGTGCGCGCGGTATTCGGCGCACGTGGCTCGGCAGTATCAGCGGTCTCTCGTGCCGTGCGCGCTTCTCTCTCTCCCGCTGGCTCGCCGCGTTCCCGTCTCACATTAAAATACGAGTGGTTAATACCCAACAGCACAGCTTATGATTTTTGTCAAGAGCTTTTACAACCGTAAGTCGTAGTGTAGCTTATGTATCAGTTTCGAAAACACAAACTGCAAGTCTTTTATAGGTGAGTGGTTAGAGCGTCCGACTTCCGTGCCAAGGGTCCCGTGTTCGATTCCCATCGTCTACAAAAATTTTTAATTACTAAATTTAATGTTTTTCTCGTATATATGTGATACTTAAGTATAAATGTTGTACTTAAATATGTTTCTATAATTTAATCAAATAAATTTATTTATTTTAACAAATTAAAAAATATTCATATCACGTGATTTAGCATGTAGAAAAGCGCGTGCTTTTCTGATGCCAAATTAGTTCGAAAAAATCACATTATTAATCACATAATTGAATTCAGGATTCGGCACACATAAAAGCACGTGCTTTTCTACGTGCTTTTCTACGTGATAAATCATGTAATAATTTTTACTAGGGTACTGCTGAAGATATTGAATCTTCTACTTCAGGTGGTAATAATTCTGGAATCAAATCATCAACTTGTTCATTTACTGTTGAAAGTTGAACTTTTAAGTCAACAGGTTCTTTAAAATCTTCCACTAATTTATGGATGACCATATTATCATCATCATTAGATTCAATGTGAACTGGTGATAATTTCAATGGAACATATGGTTTATGTACATATTTTCTTGTTGCTTTTGTTTTTGATAGAAGGTGAGATCATAAAAAAGATAATTTAGAATCTAAGTAATATTTTTTTCCTTTTTCGAAACTTCTTGTGAAACCATCACTAATAGATTTCCATCTATTACTCACGTCCTCAGCTGTAAAAATAAAAAGGAATATTAATAGCAATAATTTAGGAATGATAATTTTTAAAAATAATAATATACCTGTGATTTCTAAGTTAAGTTGGCTATTGACTGAAATGCTTCTATTCTTTTTTCTTTATATGGAAACCCAAAGCAAGAGTCTACATATAATTTTTCCGTTTTTGTACTTTTTCAATAATTATAAAGTCCACTTTACTAGCAAACACATCTTTCTCTATTCCCAGTATTATTATCAATTATCTCTTGCGCGGACGATTATATATGTTTCCCAATCGTTATCGTCAATAACTTCCTTATTGTCCTACCCAGATAAAAATATCCAGCTGGAAGATCTAGGTGGATTTCCCGCATGAAAAATCCAGCTGGGAATGACCGGATTCCAGTTAGATTTCAATTGATTTCCCAGGCAGATTTCCAGTCGCCCATTTCAAATACTCCCACCTATTTTTAAGTGGATTTATTAGATGGATTTCCATCGACTATAAATGGAGCTTTAGATGGATTTTCGCCTATTTCCAAGTGGAGTATTTAAATAGATTTCCACCATTTTATTTATTTATTTCCAGAGTAAATACAAATTTAGATTAGTTTAGCAATTAAATTACATAGTAATTCTTTTACATTAATAATCCAGCAGAGGAAGTAATTTCCTGTGCGCTGGTCTGGTTTAGAAAAAAAAGAAAAAACCTAATATTAACTTATAAACTAGATTTGCCTTAAAATTATTGTTGCTAACCCACCAGTAACATAATTACTGGGAGAAGCAACTGTTCTTATACTAAGTCACTACACTTTTCACTTTCACCAGAATCTAATGAGCATAGATCTCGCAGTTGTAAAAGTTTCTGTTGTGGCATTCTTATTTCTTTCGTCTTTCATGTCTGTTGATCATAGCTGGACATGTGACTGCTACCGCACCTATACTTGACTGTTTTTTTCCTTCCGTTTAATTTTATTTTTAGGTCATATTTGCCCCAGATGGTGTGTTTTATTTCCTGCTTTATTAATTTAATTTTGTTACAGTCTATTTTCATTGTTGTGTCTCTTTTGACTTTGTAGTTTAATAACTTCTTATTCATTGTTTTAATTTCGCCTTTTTACTGTTCTTACTTGATAACATTTTTAGGTTATTGGGTAAACTGTTGTAACAAGTTATAGCTCTGATATAACTTTTCTTACTACTGATTCTATTTTTTTGTTTTGGTATGCTGATATTTTTATTTCTTGTGTTACTGGTTGATGTTATATAACTTTCTTTTAAGTCTTCATAGTGGTACATTAAGGAT
>JAWWEQ010043944.1:0-17327 GCA_035583055.1 Torymus tubicola | reverse complement strand
TATATATAGCATAGCTTTCACCGGTGTACCGCCCGCGCGGCTTTTATTGACTCGTAACGAGTATACGCTTTATACGTGGTAATTTGGTTTGGTGTCGGTGCTTCGACGACGTCTCTGTGATGTATCTTGTGTATATCTCGTAATACTCTCGCAATACAAGTTATTTTTAGCCTATATAAAAACGCGCGAACTTGAGTTCCGCAATACTGGAAGTATTATACGCACGCGTATAAAGGACAACTTAAAATATAAATGCGCGTGCTTACAGGTATACGTATATATACATATATACTTTACATACATACACACATACATACATATATATATACGGGCGTGTAAATTATTTCGCGCCCATTACGGCGTATCAATTAATTAATAATTCCGTTAGCGCGTGCGTGAGCGCATGCGGCGCACACGTGACTCCGAACGGTTTCTTCCCGCTCGTTCGTTCGCTCGCTCGCTCGCGCGCCAGACGTGGCAGCAAAAACCGGCGCAGACTGCAAACTATCATCAGCGGAAACGCGCGCGTATATATATATATATATATATATATATATATCTCAGCAGAGTGGTAACGCCGCGCGTGCGCGCGCTGTACGTTACGCACGTATAGAAACTGCAAGTGTGCTTTGCATTAAAAGACTCTTTTCGCTAAATTGCTCGCACACTGTTTAGCAGCGTACGTATAGGCATGTACGCGCGCGTGCGGGATCGTGACAAAAAGCCTTCTACTACTACTACTACTGCTACTGATGTGGGGTATGGAAAGAAAGGGGAGAAAAATACGCTTGCGCGTATATACATATGTGAAACTCGCGAGCCATATTATATGCACACATATACGTATAAACGCTGTAGGTAGAGATATACATATAATATAGCTGTCTACTCTGCTACTACATACTCTTCTCTTGCGTACACGCGCCTTTTCCCTTTTTGCCGCAATCATCGCGCGCGAACGAATTTATATTATTATACGTATACACGCGGCAAATCCGAAAATGGAGTGTAATATGCGCGTGTGGCATTTGTGGAATTTCACTAATAGGGCGCTATACTTATACGATGAGGTTCCGAACGCGTGCGATTAGCGCACTTCCGCGTTTCGATATACATATATGTAATTCACCTTGCATGTATATATACCTATATATACATGTAGATATAATATAAATTTATATACGCGCGAAATCGCGCGTAAGCCCAATTTATCCCTCTCAATTACCGCGCGCGCGCGCTTTCGGTGGGCAATAAGTTGTTCGTTCGCTCATATATAGAAGCGTGTGTATATGTATACGTATACACGTAGACGCGTATTATATGGCGTGAGAGGGAAAGTGTACATGTGTGTAGGTGCCTAAACACTTCCGCGGATGCGTGCGGATACTCTGTGGAGAGTGTATATTTTATACGATTCTATATAGATATATACGAGTAAAGGTCAACTCGCGGGGCGAATCGTTCGACGTGCGATTGTAATCATAATAATAATAATAATAATAATAATGAGAGTTAGCCTCGTATAATTATAGTAAATTGACGTATAGCGCGCGCGTACTTGACTCCTCGCGTATATAGACGCACGTCATAGACCTTCTTCATCTTCTTATCGAACTCGTGAGTATATATACATGAAAAATGACATTGCAGAAAAAAAAGTATATATATATAGACATACTCCGACGGAGCTATCACTTTTTCGTCCTTCTGACATATACACACACACACATATATATATGAAAAGTTCATTTGCATCACTCGTCGATTTCCGAGAGCGTGTGCGCGACTGCTGCTATTCGCGTATATGTTAATCGACTTAATGCGCGTCAGTATCGTTGTCCGTTTCGCATGATTTATTGCGTGCCCCCTTGCGCTTGGAGGATAAAAGTTTATAAGGATCGTAGGCGCGCATATATGCGTGTGACGCCGGCAGCAGCAGCAGCAGCCTGTTTTGCAGCAACTAACCTCGTTTAGAACCACATTTACAAGCGTCTTGTGAGCGCACACCCGCAGAGACTTAAAATTTCCGATCTCCACACGCACGCGTGTATGTATATATATATGTATAGAGCTAAAATGCTCGTAGGTATTATTACGTACAATTGAATATTTTCGAAACGCTTCGTAGCGCACGAGAGTAAAATCCTATATATATCGAGTCTGTGTTGTTTTTTTTTCAATCTCGAAACCGGCCGTGCTGCGGATATATTCGAGAGTATAATATTGACGGTTCAATGGGCTATGGCTATTGAACGTGGAAAATTGAAATTTATGATGATAAATCTCGAAACGACAACTTATATATATATATATATATATATATATATATACATACTGAGCTCGTATTTTTCGTATACACATACATACATACTTATAATACACACACATATATATATATATACACGTATATGTGTATAAGAATATAATCGGGACACCAAATAACCCATACGCATATAACGTTGCTCGCTGCCATGCGCGCAGCACTTCGGAATCCTGCGCGATAAATCAGACGCGACCGATGTGTCGCGTGAACGCGCATGCGTCAGGTGCTCGTATATGTACGATTTTTCCACTACGCCAAATTCAACTATATATATATAAGCTCGTGAGAGAGTGGAGAGTTTCCATTTCAGTGAGTTATGACGTCTTATAAGCTAATCATTGCGAACGCTAAGTAACATTATCTGTTTCGGCTAATCTACCGCTCCTATATAGGTACTGCATATACTCTCTGCGCGCAGGCGTCACGCCGGAATACACATTGTGTAAGATTGCTGCGCTGCTATATACTCGCACGGCAGCAACTGCTCTGCGCGGATATGTCGAGTCTTGCTGAGTTTGAGTGTTGCTGAATACGTATGGGTGGTTAATATACAAGAGGGAGTTTACATATATATATATTCGTCGGCCAACGTCCATTTCCCTCTTAATTTCATACCCCGATGCAGCGAGACACCGGGGAAACATTTGTTTCGTAATGTTTATGCGCGCGCGCCCGCGCTGGGCCTTTATGGGGCTTTACGGGAAATGTCCGTAATTAAGTTGTGTATTATAATGGTTTGATTTTATTAGCGTGCGCCGGCCTTCGGAAAAATGTATATTGTAATTCACGGTTGATGGAGATGCAAAAGAGACTTTTATAGCTGCTTTTTTTCTCTCTTGAATTTATGGAAATGTTCGTTTTCATTACCATATATGTCTGTATTTTTAAGCTATGAATTGATTATAAATTGTTATATTTACGTAATTATGCGATAGAAAATTGAATTATTGCACTTTAATGGATTACTTAACAGAGCATTAAAAAAAAATCTATTAAGTTAATCGGAAAATATTAATCGCTTCTTCTGAACCATATTTTAACGCAAAAAGTTTTGCATACAAAAAAGGTGTTACTCAGCTATGTATGACTCATTTTCTTCTGCGTCATTTTACATATTATATAATTTTCAATTTACAGCACAAAGAACAACAGAAACATTTGAGTGACAATGGAAATATTATTGCACATTTTATTTAAAAAAATAATTGTTTCCATACAGAGCACACATATAATATATTTCAACCAATTACTCTTGCTTTCAAGACATAAATAAATTATTTTAATTAAACCTTTCAAGAGCAATACAAAGTACCTTATAGAAACAAGGCACATTATACCACGCGCATTTATTATACGAATTACCTTCAAGATATGCCCCGTACAACAATATACGTAACGGAAAAAAAATATAAAACGCAGAAAAAAAACACGGCGCGCGAGGAAAACAGATTTCAATTTGTTCTATTTTCCGTGAGAACGTTTTTACGCTCTAAAGCTGGCGCGGAAAGCCTCCCTGTTTCACTCACAGACACAGAACAGCTATAGCACCGCATGCATTATGCGCATACGAACGGCCGCGCGGCGCGGCGCTCAAATTAGATACACGGAGTCGCCTTGGAAAGGTAATCCAGATCCGCGAGAGCTGTATATACGCGCACACGTATATATATATATATATATATATATATATATATACGGACAGATCTGATAGCCGCGTATGCGAAATGGCCTCTCTCTCTCTCTCTCTACCGTCCAATTGGAGATCTCGCGAGTGGAAATCGCTACCCGCGCGTGCTAGGTGCTTAGCATAAACGATGTTTATGGACTACTACCGATTGGACGTGTGTCGCCGCGCTGTATGTATATATATAGCAAAAGTGGCGTTATAACGACCAAAAGTATAGCTGCGCTCAGTACAGAAAAATTTGCCTATAGCGAGAGATTGAGGTGTGTATTTTACGAGTATATATAGACGTATATACGTATACATGTGTCGATAGTATGAAGACCGTGGATTTATGCAAAGTATATAATAAGTAGTAGTAGCAGTATAGAGGTAGACATGGTATGCGCTGAAAATATACATATATATACGTGTTGTGTATAGGCTACCATTGAATCTGGAGGCTAATTAAATCGTATAATTTGTGCAGGACGACGGCGGCGGCGGCGTTAGACATTGAAAAAAGCTAATACGGGCGGCTCTTTACGACGGACTATAAATAAACGCGCGGGCATGCGTGCGTATGCATATATATAGCATATACAACGTTAAGGAAAAAAAAAGTTGTTTTTCGCGCTCGCTCGCGCATCGCCATTATTTTCCGCGTACGTGCACACTACTCGCGAGCGTTCGTTACGTAACGAATCGGTGTGGCGCATCGCGTATACAGATTGAAGTATATATCTTGCATTATATAGACGCTTCTTCATCCCTGCGCGATTCGCGGAAACACCCGCATTGAAACGTTTCGTCTCCTATACTCCGCGTGTTTCAATTTAAAATTAGAAACTTTATTGCTCCTCGAGCAAGCGAGCGAGCGAGAAGATGATGCCTTCATTAACCGGATAAAAGTTATGGGCGCCACAGCGCTATATACGCGTACACGTAATATATATTCGCTCGGCAAATTGCCTTGGCGCTTATTTTTCACGCGGAATTAGGCGCTGCGCGAATTAGCGTCGCTGCAATGCTGCTGCTGCTGCTCAGCTTTCTTTTATTCCTCGGAACTATAAGGCGACGTGAAATGTAGAGAGATGTGAGATACCGCCGCCTCCGCGTTGTTATGCAAATTTGGCAGAGGGATATTTCGAGAAATTGTATTTTAGTAGGTGAATTATTATCACTCGTGAAAGAACAAAAAAGTGGATATATAGGTAGCGGTGTCAGCGAGTATATATAGTGCGGTAGCTTACTATACTTGGAAAGAGATACATTGCGACATTATATTGTTTAATTTATTTCATCGACACAGGTTCGAGTTGCTGTTCTATTGTATACACACACAGACCGAAATTCTTTTGGCTAAAAAAGCCCGAACTAACGTTCATTATACAAGATTGATGATAAAGGACGAGAGACGTCACAATATTTTGTCCTTCACCCAGAACCGTCACCCTGCGCGTATATACGATAATTACACTATATGAAAAAAAAAAACAATTTAGCTCTTTAGGTCCGGAACGAATTCCATATATCGCACTTCTCTCTCTCTTTTTCACACGCGCATATACACATCGCGTTCCATAATAGAATAAAAAGGCAGCTCTCTGTGGCAATTACTGAAATAATAAACGTCAATAGGCCGCTTTATCCTCCCGGCAATGATTAAACCTATTGATTTGTCATTCAATCACATGTAGTGTCTAACACTGATTGGAAGCCCAGGCGAGACCTCGCGGCACCTGAATAACACGTCAATCCCGCTTGTCTCTATCGATCGGTATACCACGTATGTATACGTATGTATATACGCATATATATAGGTATATATAGTACACATCATTGTTCGGGCCATCGAAAATCTTACTACTTAAGGAAGATTACTACTACCGCGGTCGTACTCTCTATCTCGTATTAGCTTTCACGCTTAGCATGGCGGCAGCGGCAGCAACGGCTCGGTCAAGAACGATGAGTCGACATAAAGACACTTTTATATATATACGTATATATATATACACGCGTTATATACGCGCACAACCTTCGGTAATGACAAACCAACAAAAGCACGAGGTCTCGCGTTATCTCTCTATATATCCCGCGACGGTTCGTTCGTTCCTTTTTTTTTTATTTATTTCTCCATAGTATATATATATATATACAAGTTGCACGCGGAGAAAAGCCGTCCGAGCTGGAAAAATCAAGAGGATCCTGCTCGAAGGATCGCGCGCGCGCGCGTGCGCTCGAGAGCGAATAAGAAAACGAATCAACCGGGCGTATTAAGCACGACTTTATGTATTCAACCACTGTGTATATATATAATATAGTATATAGTATATATAGACGCATATACTAGAGTCGATATCTCGCGATGACTTTTCTAAAGCGTGCGCGCGTATGGAGGAGGAGCGCGGGCGCGTAGTTGCTGCTGCTGCTGCTGCCGGCGGTTACTTTCTAGCAGCGCGGATAATCCCGCGCTAATGAAGCTATCTTTCTCTCTTTCTCTCTCTCTCTCTCTCTCCCCTGCGAGCTATATAGCAAGAACGCGATGTAAAAGTGAGCGTAGTGACTATGCTAATTAAAAGACGAGGTCACCTACATCGAACGAGAATCGCGCGAATGTGCCCGGAACCCCTTCCGAGCGAAGATAATAAAAAAAAAAAAGAAAAAGAAAAAGAACGCCGCGTATTTATCCTCCGGGCACGTGTACGAGCAAAAATATCATGTGTATATATGGCTTATCTGGTACGAGAGCTATAGAAATGCCAAAAAAAGGCATTTTCTCTTGGTACATATAGGATGGATAATTTCTGGAGCGGATATATATTCACGCGGGTATGTAAGGATATATAGTGAAGCGTGTAGGCGTATGTGTGTATATAACTGCTGCGTATATAATCGAGAGTAGAAATCGATCTCTCACGCGATGTTTTTTTGCGCGTGAATTCCTCTCTGTATATACAATATATATACCGAACATTGTTATATGTACGAGTGGTGCGTCTAGGGTGGTGCGATCGATCAATCAGGTGTGTGTCCGTGTATACACATACACGCGTATGCCTGTACGTTTATATACATTATACATTTCTTCCTGTATCGATGGAGGACGGTTTATATATACATATATATAGTAGCAACGACCTCGACTTTCGTAGAACCGTAACGAAAGTGATGGAGGTAGAGAGAGGACCTGGCGGAACAAAGATGTATATATATAGGCAAGTGCGCGACAGCGACGACGACGACGTTGGCGGAAAGGATTGCGAGCACGCGGTGCCTGTGGTACTTACGACCTCAACCGTCATACCACCGTGGCTCCTTTAATGGCGCGCCGAAATGCAGATATCAATCTTGACGAGGAGGAGGAAGCACGTCGTCGTCAGTATATACATCGTATGTATGTGTGTATATATATGGGGAGGTATACGAGGTATACCGTTTTGGCTCGAAAAATCATTTGTGGAGGTGGGATAATGCGCATTGGGTGACAAAGAAAAAGGTAGATTGGATTGTTGTTTGATACGACGAGAGGAGGGTATATGTTGTTGTGTAAAAGACGGAAATTTTGGAGCGTGTCTTACGTGAACGAGAAAATTGCTAAACCTTGCCTGAGATTACGCGGTGAGTGCGAATTTCGGGGAACAGAAAAATGCACCGTTATAGCCCGGTGCTCGATTAATCCATTGATAAGACGTATATATGTATACGCGCGGGCGAGTATTATGTGCTGTGCAGTCTCGCCTCAGCTTTTTATATACGTTTATGACAGTTGCGAAAATTTTCATGCAACTGTATATCTCACTCGCGTGTGTACGCATATAATAACAGTTGAGAATAAGCGTTAAAGCTGTCCGATTTAAATTCCGTAAGGATATCCCGTACCTTATCCGTCGCTGTTTCGATTTTTTGCCGTTGTCAAATGTATAACAAGTGAAGGCTCAAGTGTTAAATATTTTTACATTACTGTACCTTTAATTAATTTAAATTAAATTGGTATATACGCCGGTGTATATATTATACTCTATAGATATTTATGTAAATGTAACGGACAAATTTTCAACTCGTAAAGATGTTAATTTCTCCGAAATTTGAATTTCACCAATAACATATGGCGGTCAATTAGAGCTGGCTTTTCCTTTAAGGTGAGTCGAGATGCATACACTTTGAATCTAAAGCAATATGCATAATGTAATCGATTTTTAAATAGAAAATTTTCATGCTGTAAGTCATTTAATGGGAAAAATTCAGGTTAAACGACTCTATTTAATCCCTATATATATTTTAACAATTTTCTATCCTTTAATTGCTTCCACGTATCTACATAATATACTAGTCTATAAGACTAGTTCAAAATAAAGCAATCAATCAATAGAACATAAAATAAAGCTATAAAATTAATAAAACTTGGAAATAAAGATATATACATACACCGCAAATCCATTTTAATTCTTTGGTAATAAAAGAAAGTTTTACGTAATTATAAACACTCGAAAAAGCTTATACAAAACAAAGAACTTTTCTTTTCCTTTTTTTTTCTTAAGCAAGCGCAAATAATCGAATTCCACAATCTCGCATACACACACATACACACACTCGACTTGAGAGAGCTCGCAAAACCCACTCAACTCTCTCGACTCCTTTAATCGAACGACTGGTTTCGCAGAATTATCCGTAACGGCCGCGCATAATGGTTTATCCCATACACACCGACACACACATATACATATACATATACACACTCGTATATATACTTCCGCGGCACGAAAAAAATCTGTATATACTCGCGCGCATACTCTCGGGAGATTAATGACGGGCGTCATAAAGATTACCACGGCGAAAAATCCGATTCGAGTCCTTGGGGCGCCTATACTATACTCTCATATGGGATCTACTCCGCGCGATCTCAAATGCGCTCACGCTCATGCGCGCGCGCGCACATTTTTCCACACCCATGCGGTACATTTAGACGCCGAGGGAGGGAAAGACTATATATATATATGTAGAGAGAGAGAAGGCGAAATTCGCGCGCGGACTTTCGAGAGAGTAAACAATAACGTATATGAGAGGAACTATGCAAATGAGAAAGGGAAAGAGCAGCGGCGACGGCGGCGGCGGTGAATGAAGAAAGAGAAGTTGGCGTGTGCCGCGGGAGTACGATGGCCTACGAAGATAAGCTATACGTACATATATATATACATACAGGTATGTATAGGTATTGGTGTGCGACGAATAGAGGCCTTTGTAGGCCGCACGCGGTGTGCGTGCGCGATAATAATACGCACGTATATATATACTGTCGATCGAGAGACGGAACGAGAGAGAGAGAGAGAGAGAAGAGCACAGAATCTTCCCTGCGGCCAGCTGCGCGTATACTCGGACTTCTTTTGTATATATATATACACGAGCGGCTGCGAGAGGCGATAATAAACGAGGGGAAAGTCCAAGACTCTATATATGTATATACGTGTATACCACCGTAGTCGCATCTTGTCTCGTGGCGGCCCTTTTGCAAAAGGTCGATGACGATTTGCGCCCCGTCATATATATATACGCAGAGCATATACTCCCACGTTACAGATATATATACATCACATACGCGTACCGGTCGGGCGTGACCCGTATATCGCACAGAACGTGTGTGTGTGTGTGTGTGTGTGTGTGCATCGAGAGTGAGAGATATGTATAGACAGAGGTCACGGCGATGCGATTTCTCATCGCGACCACCATTCATCTTACCTGCGTGTATATAGTCGTTTATATTATATGCAGTTGATTAATAATTATAACGTTCGAATGCGCTTTTCGATGAATTTTCGTTGATAAGAAGTATAGTGGAGTTGTAAACCTTAGGAACTCGAGACTTTTTGGTATTTGTTCCCGCTGAGCTTGGAACACGCGCCAATCATCTTTGGATAAATATTTGCGCTAACGATCGAACGCAGCTTGCACGTGTACAGCGTGATTTGAACGCAAAGAGGATGAAGCGAGAGAGGTGACTTCTGCGTTGACTGTCAGAAATCGTGAGTGAGTAAGTGCACGCGTATAACGGACATACGAGAGCAGCTGGGAAAACTTTAAGCTGCGATATTTGATCTGTACCGCGTTGGGGGAGTGTCGGTTTTAATGGATTCTGTCAATGTTTGAATTTCGATGACAATTGAATGTATAGAAAATTTACAAAATATAGAGTTGGAATTATCTTGACATTTATTATTATTCTTTATGCACATAAACTTTCGCCATTTCGAAAAGTATAAAAAATACGGTTGACCTTGAAACGCGGACGATTATTAAATTCCTTTTTTTATATTATTATTATTATTAACTGTATTTGAGAAGTTTATCGCTCATTTTTCATGTTTATTTTCAAAAAAGAATGGCCTAATGATATACATAGCGCGGCACGTGCACTTGAAAAATTTTAAATAAATTTGTCTCCGATTTTACGATCAATTACCCCTCAACTACCTATCCGCCGAAATTTACGACACTTTCCATACACGTCAATTTCACTTTGCCCCCGTCGTGGCGGCGAAAAACCGCGCACCATTCGCAAAACAGCAGCAGCAGCAGCAGCAGCAACGTAAGGATCTACGACCGTTCTGACCCTGATTTCTAAGAAAATAGACCATTTTTTTTCCTCTACCTGCAAACGTTAACGTTCACCTTCCACCCATATCCATTTTCAAGCTCACGTGCGCGGGCACAAAATTCGCGAAAATTTTCCTTGGCAACAAATAGCCTATATACTCTTTTGCTACATACGCTCGCTATATAGCTCGAGAGTGAGATTTACAGCCGAGTAAAGCGCGGAGACGAGGCTTGAGGCTAAGAAGCCGCCGCGACTGAACACCTTATACACAAAAGTAAAAGCAAGTGTATGGCAGTTTCGTCGTCGTCGTCGTTGGTGCGCATTCCAGTCGCGATTAGAATCTTCGTGCGGCGCGTCGTCTCGCGTGTGTAAAACTAAAATTGGTCCAGTGGCAGTGCAGCGCGCGAGACTTGCTATACGACGTGGATTTATGAAATTTCGCTCTCCTTTTTTTCCTCTCAAGACTGGAGAGAAACTTATACTTGTGGAGGAATTTATTGCTCTTCGCTTGGCGCGGGCGAATATTATCATTGGTGTTGTATGTATGAGAAATTCTACAGATTATCCGTACTTAGCGGGTTTGAATATAAAAAAAGTTGCATGTACATTTCTGTAATAATTCTTTTCTCTTTCTATAGATCGTAGAGTAGACCAGAAAAACGATCACTGTTTTAACCGCATCTCTTATATGGAAATTTGACATGGGAAAAATGGTCACTGATGACTAGCCATGCCTGCAGTTTTCACAGGTATAGCAAAAATATCCACAAAATTAAATTAAAAAATAAAATTAAAGTAAAGAGCTTTAATCAAAGCTATGAGAATGATTAAAACCATACAATTGTGACGAAGTACTAAGTCTTTGAAAATCGCAAAAAATCAACGATTTCTTCCAAATTTACGTTTAAGATTTTGATTATATCTTTTGTCAAACTTATCCATAAACGTTGCTACTATACTATGATGATAAATACTTACCCCAAGCCCGGTTTAATTCTCACAATTATATAGCTTACTTCCACGACGCGACGGTACAATAAACAAATCACGAAGCGGCATAGCGCGGGTGTGTTGCATAGCTCTCTATATATGTACGCATGTACAACCGAAGTACCTAATTAATTCTGACAAATGAGACCGTGCATTTGTTCGATATGAGAGCCCAGCTATACACTGGTTGCGATCTCGCAGGGTCTGCTCGAAAGTCCCCCTACACACATACATATAATACACGAACGCTTGCGCGAAATATGCACGAGAAACTGTGTAACCGCCTCGTAATCGGTCGATCGCTCGCGTCTCTCTTTTCGCTTTCGGAAAACACAGCGCACACGCGTCTTGTATATATACACATATACTGCACACAAGTGCAGTATAGCGGTGGCTATCGCTAATACAAGTCCTTCCGCCTCTAATAACCACACGTGGTGTGTGTGTCCCTCGCGCTATGTTTGTTTCCTCTCCCTATATACGATGTATATAATACGATCACGAGAGCGCGAATCTTTACCGCTGCACTTATTCTTACGCAAACGAGAGTGTATATATGTATATACATGTATATATAATATACATGCATGCCTGTACTTTACGAAGAGAGAAAGTGCAAACTTCTTTGGCAAATTATCCCGCGACCTACTGTAATATAGCGAGGCTATATATATACACACCTACTCGTATCGCGAGCGCATCTAATTACTCTCCCTCTCTCTCTCGTGCACTAATCGTGTGCGCGCAAGAGCAGCGGGATTTATCCACAGCGAGCGTTATAAGCTATATATATAAGATCGAGAAGGGGGAAGCTTTCCTCGCTGCATACGTTTAAGCAAACGCCGTGTGATGTCGACGAGAGAGAAGGGGGAAAAAAAGTCGAGCGCGTATGTATATACACTAGCGCGCGGGAACCTCGTTGGAGATTTTCGAGTGATATACACGGTGCATGCTGGAAACGACGAAAAACACACACACATAGCGATAGTGTTGCATTGTGCAAAAGTCTTATATATATATATACGGTAGCGAAAAACTCTTTACGCGGCAAGGTACACGCAAGAAAACAGAGCTACTACTACTATCAGCATCATCAGATATATTATAATGCAACGTCGCTATACATATATACTGCACGAAATATACCTAATTAGCGGTGTAGGTATATATAGCAAACTCTCCTACGCTTGAGAACGAAATGCAGAAAGGAAACGCAAGCGCGCGCGGGTGCACCTGTCCGAAGGCCGGATAAGGTCGCGCGACTAGAAAGAAGAGGACGACTTGCACTATACTCGTGTAATAAAGGGTCACGGTAGGACGAGCGCGCCTCCGTGTTGTATAGCTTCCGGTGCGTTGTCGTAGTAGCGTAGCTATACTATACTTCTTCTTCTTCTTCTTCTTTTTTCCCACTGTAAGGAAGAGACTTGGGAGGGAAACGACAAAGCAACGAGTGAACGTCGTGCGCCTCTCTTATATATAGAAAGAGAGCGAGAGAACCGCGCGTAGAAGTGTTAATCCCGCGCGGGACGTTTATTTCTGGATTATTTCGCGAGACGCGACGTCAAGGTCGCGCGCTGATCCTTTTAATGCCACAAGCGCGGTCGTCTACCTCCCTCTTTTGTCTCTATATGTGTATATATGTGCTAGACACCCTGAGAACGAGCAGTCGCGTGAATGCGTATGTTGTCTTTGTAGACGATAAACGTATATGTATAGAAGTCGCACGCAGCGACACACTGATTTTCGCGCAAGGATGCGACGCGATGAAAGTTATAATCAACGTTTTCTATATACATATATACGTAATAATAACGTGCCCGATGGGTGTATAGTATATATATATACACACTTTATCATTGCAAATATTTATCTGCCCGCTGTGTGAAATTCAATCGAGAGCGCACACGCAGCTGTCTCACCCTCGTCACGTCGCACTCGCGCGCGCGCGCGATGTCCGCGTTGAGATAAACGCGCGATATATATATGTGTGCGAGGTCGCTCATATGGTCGTCCGTCAGTTTGTCACTTTCTCTCTTCCACGTGTATGTAGTACTCTCCTCCGCGTATACTTATAGCTTCCCTCGTGCGTCTATCTATATACTACACACATACGTACACGCGCAAATAGGTATATAAGACACGTACGTATACTAGCATTGCGTGAGCGTAATTGTGGGTAACCTTGGCTTTGGCTACTACTACTACTACTGCTAAGGCTCGTTCATTTGCCTAGACTAAGCTACTACTACTACTACCACTATACATAGCCGGGAGTTTAACTGCGCGTAGATCCGAGTGCTCGTCGACAAATTGGTATAGCGACGCGCACTGCTGCTGCAGCCAACTGCCGCACCGCGAATTTCCACTGCGCGAGAGTTAAGACAGAGAGATTGCTTTTTGCAAATAAACGCTACTACCACCGCCGCCGTCGCTGCTGCTGCTGTTGCGCTAGGCCACGCGATTGAGACTTCCGCGGTGAATAATCTCTTACCCACGGCAGGTAGAAGTATATATATATATATAAGAGAGTGGGAGAGAGAGAGATAGCTTAAACGACATTACGGTGCGGCGGCTTGCTGAAGCAGCAGCAGCAGCAGCAGCGTGTGAAACGGCACGAGTTTTGAGTTTCTCTAGCTCCACGCGAACCTCGACGACGATTAGTCAAAGTCGCCGATGCATGACTGTATATATCTATATGTATGAAGACTCGCTCGCGACCTTTGCTCGTCGCGCGCGGTTGCCGATAGGAATCGTAGATGCGCTAATGGCGACGATTATTAATCCGCACGTATAGTGAAGTGCACCGAGCTTCCGGAACCGTACTGATATCAACCTCACGCGAGTCAAGTGAATGAATATATATATGTATATACGAGAGATGAGCCGTGAGACACGAACGACACGAGTTTATATCTAAGCACGCGGACGATTTGTATTAGCTGTATAGTATACGGCATCATGATGCACATCACGTAATGTTCAAAGAGAGAGAGAGAGAGATGAGTTGCAGACGGTGGAGAAAAAAAACACACAGCTGGTATAAGAACTATATATACGTTATATGGGATGAAAAACAATGCGGATTGTTTCGCAACGAGCGGGGGTATACATGCTTTTGGCATAAACAATATCGTGACGCGTCAGTATGATGCTATATATATATATGTGTGTGTGCTTTGTAACCTGCGGGCTTTTTACAAGAGAGTCACGATCCCGGAATTTTTAATTGTTGCCGTTTTTATACCGCCCGCGTCGCTGCTAATCTTGTTTATGCATCCTCAGAGATACATTGCGCACACAATAACTTTTTCTTCGTCTTCTCTTTTTTTTTGTGTCTTTTCTTTTATCAAAGAAATCACGGCCTATTTCATCACGTAGTATATATACCCATGCTCATTCATATTCATACTCGGACAGTATAATACGTATATCTATATATATACAGACGCAACACCTTAAAAAAAAAAAAAAAGAAATAAGGAAAAGTCCCTCTGGCACGGTCTGCGCCGTTATATTCTCTCTTGTACACGCGATTCGCATTTCCCATCCGTCTCTCTCTCTCTCTCTCTCCTCGCTTTTGCGAGAACGCGCGTGCCTTCGGGGATTACCCGAAATCCCGAAGCGCCAAGAGTTTCGCGTTCGTTTTATCTCTCATCCCACAGTCTGTCTGTCTCCTTCCAAAATGCTTGCTGCCGCCGCCTGCTGTAGAAAGATTCGCCGCATGTATATATATATATATATATATATACCTATATACACATCTTTTGAAAAAGCTCAAAGGAAGGTTCTTTCTTTTTTGGTTGGTAGTTGTATATATATATATTATATATGTGCATATATGGATGTGTCTGCGGATAGAAAATTTAAGATTATGGGTACACGTGCGGGGCGTTATGCTTCGTCGTTGTAGGTATATCATATACAATATAAGCTAAAGGTGTTTCAATTAATATACTGTAATAACTTTTCGCGATAAAATATCATTTTTCGCGTATTATAAACGCCTGGTTGCGTGCATACGTGCGCATATATATATACATACATATATACATACTCGTGTGAATTTATTAAGTGGCTGCCCATTACTATGAACATTTGTAAATACACACTTATGTACAGCGGTGGTGGTGCTGGTAGTGTATAAGCGCGTGCGCGATCATATAACGTAATTTTAATTAAACTGATATTTTAATCACGTGTTTGCTTTCCCCTCGAGCATTATATACGTCGGATCTATATAGCCAGGAGGGTATTTTATATATATATACGCGCAGTTTCGTTTCACATTAAAATCAAGATTATTTCTTTTATATGTATATATTATACGTCGTGCCGCCGCGTGAAATAAGTCAGTCTTTATCTCCGGTAAATTAAATTATTCGCAATGCCACTCGACGAGGAATCAATAAAGTAACTTTAGAAAGTTATATAGATACAGGCGAGTGCGCGGGCGCGAGAGAGTATAAGCGCTGAAAATCATAATTTTCCAAGCAAATATAGATCTATTATCTCTCGCTCGATAGACTTGGAATGCTTGTATTATTAGCATAATCCCCGTAGATAGTCGTAGCTGTCGTCGTCGTGACTTTATTTATTCCTTGACATACGTATAATACGCGTATACGTATGTATATCTATCGATTCCTCGTTTATATATATACACTAGAGATTCGTTATATTTATCGTCTTGGCAATTGACAAAACTACACTTATAAAGCAACCAAACCTCTCTAGAAGACGAAATATCACTGCAATCGCACTCTGTATTACACTGCTATGAGAACTCACGAATAAAAGAAAAAACGCTCGCAGGAGAATGCAAATAGACAGCTACGTATATAATATAACAGAGGAGATATTCCCTCTCATTCACTCTCACTCTCTCGTTGCGTCGAGGAGCCGCGCCGCCGCTGCGTGCGACTATACAATAATCTTAGCTAACCTCCGCTCGGTGTAATGGGACTCGGAGCGCAGAGACAAAGGACGCGAGCTAAACGACGAGTTAATTGGTAACACGCCCTCCGGATTCATCTTTCTCTCTCTCTACTCCTTCTTCATCCGCAAAGGAATATTGCGCGACTCGCACATACACCTGCACGCTTGTGGTTTCTAATTGAAAATGCATATTGAAAGACGACTACGACGACGACGAGTCGCGACGACCTTGTGCCTTAATGAAAAGAGTAGGCAGAAGGCGGCGCCGTGATTATTATCAGCTCCTTTGAATATTTCGGCGAATGCAAATCCATCTACGCTCGTAAGTCTGCTCGTAAGCTATATATATATGTGAGACAGCTCTAAGGTCGTTGCTTGCTTGCGCGCACCTTCTCGCGTGGTATATGTTATATGCGCCGTTCGACTTATATATTATATATGGCTCTGCGCCTGTAATTGGAATATCGGAACGCGCTAAAGAAGCACACATACGACGTATAGTGGCATTCGAGATACGTCCGGCGATGTAGTGTCCTCCCGTATATCATATAATAAACATGTAAGTGTCATCTGCGTCGGCGTCGACCGGCTACTATGTTCTTGTTATCGACCTGCAAAATTAAACCCGTATGTGTATATATATATATTTAAGCACTTTCACTATATATATATATAACATACACGCGTGCACCCTACGCTCTTATATAGTCGATGAGTCTCGAATTTCCTGTACCATGAGTATGTATATATATGTATATTAGGGTGTCCCTTATTTCCCAATATTTTTTTTTTCAACGTGCCGCCCCCTAGATCTTTTATTTATG